>LPNX010072559.1:206548-317127 GCA_001517045.1 Pseudotsuga menziesii | reverse complement strand
CCCCCCCCCCCCCCCCCCCGCCGCTCTCAGTGTCTAAGACGTGTTTCATCAATTGGTATCAGAGCGGATTTCCTTTGAAGAGCTCACTGCTGGAAGGCTGATCCAAAAGGAAAACAGGTCCATTTTTAGAGCCAAGCACTTAATCTAAAGATAGGTTCCAGAATCAACATTTTAAAAATGGTTGGAAATGTAGATGATAAAATCCCCTTGTTTAATGGAGATGACTATGCCAATTGGAGGGATGCCATGAAGTTTCAGTTGAAGTCCAAAGGAGAACATGTGGGGGATGAAGTAGCAAGGAAGAAATGGTACTTGACGAACAAAACCAGAATTTCAAAAGATGATCAGAAATTCAATTATATCGCTATGCAAACCATTAAGAGAGCCATATAAAATGATGTCAAGATGAGACTAGGGCACTACACCTCTACAAGAAAGCTATGGATAAATATTGAAGACACATATTAAGCCAAGTATCAAAGTGCAGGAGAAGATGCAAGTCAAAAATCTGATGAAGAAATAAGTGAATATATGTTGACTAGTGAAGAGAACAATCCATCATTTGTCTCATCACAAAGCAAAGAAAACATTGGGCTAGATGAACTTTCAAATGACAGTGTTATGATGATGAAGTACTCTCTAAGGAAAAGAAAGAAGACCTATTAATTCTCAAAGATAAAATCCTGATTACTACGAATGAAGACTTGAAGAAATTGAAGGAAGACTTTCTTATTGCAATTGAAAATACCAAGAAAAAGATAAGTTTTTATCCTATAAATGTTTTTGATAAGATTGAAAACATGTTTATGGTCACTCTAAGTGAGCTTGAAACTATTTTCAAGATCAATGAGTTACTACATGGATTGTGGATGGAGTCCAAAAATTATAGAAGAACATGCAAGAGTCCAGTAGATACAAAAAACGACTTGAAGATCCTAAAGGATAAGTTCTATGCACTAACCAAGAAACATGAGGCTGCTGAGATGATATTGAATGAGCAAAGGATCCAACTAGATGACAAGGAAAAGGAATTGAAGAACACTTTCTCTAGTTTTAATTTACAATTGGAAAACAAAATTAAATAAATAAAAGAGGTAAAGACTAAATTCTTTAACCTTAGAAGACAAATTGAAGCTAATGAAAGAGGGGTTCCTGACCAAGAGAACCAAATGAAAGGAAGGGAGCCTATAGAGAGGCAGAATTTACTGGATTGGGAGAAGAACCTACAAGAAAGACAAGAAAGGCTTATGGAAGGACAAAGGTCACTAAATCAAAGAGAAGAATATTTGAATATGGCCATGAAACAGATTGAGAAGGAAGTGCAGGATGGCAAGAAGAAGATTGAAAAAGATCATGCAACCTTAAAGGAGAAAGAGGCTAGGTATCAAAGGATGGTTGCCTTAGTCTCTAGAAAATGGGATTCTACTAAAGAAAAATATATTATTAACAAATAAGAGGAAGAATATAGATGTCTCATAGGAAGTGAGATAAAGAAAACTCATGTTAGTACATTCACAAAAAGTGGAGAAACGAAAGCAATGGATTATCTTCAATCCAAGTATATTTCTCCATATAAGGGAAATGAGAAGAGCAATCTATATAATAGCTCAACCATTATAGATGAAATTTGGAGTAAGCAAAGACCGTTCCATGACAGGACTGGTCTTGGATACAAAAAGGATGAAGAAGTTGAGAAAGGGACTCCCATGTCCAAGTTTGAGGAAGGTTCTTCTTCTTCAAAAAGACAGAGGGTAATCACAAATCAAATACCAGATCAAAACACTGCCATGAGAATTAATTATGGAAGACAAAGGCTAAAACATGAAGCATGTCAAAAAGGAAGCTTATCATATCATACTAACACTTGGTATGATAACATATTCAATGGTCATTGCTACTCTTGTCACAAACATGAACACAAAGCAGTGGAATGTAATGCTTTTGAAAAGAAAACTTGAAAGAGTTCCTCTGAAAAGATAAAGTGTTGGAGATGCAAGTTTGTTGGGCATACAACGAAGTTTTGTCACTCCATAAGGTGTTTCAATTGTGAAGGATTTGGGCACAAAGCACAAAATTGCATGAATCCAAAGACACAATACAATCAAAAGGAGGATTCTCCAAGGAGTCAAAGAAAGGATTTGAAAAGAGACAACATTCAAACTCTAGAAAGAAAGATGCCTCATGACATGTCTTTAAATATGAAATATGAGAAAATACATAAGAATTCAAGAAATACAAGTCCAAAGAAGAATATAAAGAAATTTTGGATACCAAAGATAAGAGGTCTTAATCCTCATGCCAAAACAGGTGACTCTTATGGAAATGAATCTTTAGAAGAAGACACTCATTCTATAAATGATGACCACTCCATGGTTGAAGAAAATCCAAGTGTTGAAGGGGAATTGGAAATGACTCTTTTACTTTGTTAAAGAGTCCTTATTAGATGTCAAAATTTAGTTGCTTCAGGTCAAGATTAAAAATGAAATTAAAGACCTAAAGATAACTTAGATCATAAATCAGCATCTAATTTTGGATAGGTTAGCAATTAATGTCCCTAAAAAGCATAAAGGTAAAGATGACTCTCTATCCTTGAAACTGATAAGATTTTCCAAATAGAAAGGATGTTATAAATAAAAGAGCATTTCTTGGTTAACTAGTATTACATGTTTAAGAAAGAGCACTAAGTTAGGGGGAGCCAATTTGAAAGAAAAAACTGGCTATTTTTGTTCAAAAAGAGCATTATTTTAAGATAAACCCATACCCTTACCTGAGAATGCAATAGACGATTATACATTTGAAGACATAATGAAGTATTTTAACAGCAACAAGAGAGGTAAAAATATTTGACATTTGAGAAGGAGAAAATATATTCATCATCATTGTTGTGAGAGGTCACTATGAGGAAAAGTAATAGTCAGTTTGTGAAGGTAACTTGCAACCATGGAAGATGTGTTAAAGAAACCCTAATTTGATCACATTGCTTTTCACTCATGTGAAAAGAGATAGATGACACAAAAATTGGTACTTGGAATCAAAGTTAGGGGGAGCCATTCAACCCTTTGCCCTTGATGTCAAAGGGGGGGAAATGAAAGTAGTATTGCCATCAATGCCAAAGGGGGAGATTGTTCACAATATGGAAAATGTAGATTGTGTAGATTGTCATTGATGGCAATCATATGTGGCATGATAGAGATGCCAGAGTAGCAAGCAAGACTATATGTGATAGCAATGATGACATATTCAAGTGTCACTATTAAATGGATCAAAAGAACATTAAAGTGTCATTTTAAAAGGCATTAAAATGACATACTCAAGTAAAACTAGACAATTATTAAAGTGGCATTAAATGGATTAAAGTGCAAATGGATTTAAAGTGAAAAAATTAAAATGCACATATAATGTGTCTCCAAGTGAAATATTAAAATACCAAAAAGAAAAAAGAATTAAGATACTACTGGACTCTAATGGCAAGTCTAAAAGTATTAGTGGAAACATTAAATGAGATAAAATTAAAATGACATTTAAGTACAAATGGATTAAAAAGATCATATTAACTATTAAAGTGCTAGTGATTTATTAAATAGATCATGTTAAATAATAAATTGCCTTTAAAGTTAAAACAAATATTAAAGTGAAATATTTCATTAAAATGAAATATTTATGGAGAAGAGAAATATTTGCAAATGGAGGACGAAGGTTTACAACATGTAATTCTTGGCCTTCTTACACTTGTAACGCAGAGTATAAATTTCGAAGAGTTGTATTGCATTGTCAACTACCTTCCAGAGGCAAATCCCATGACCCTTTCTTCAACTGATCTCACAAATTTTGGTCGGATTCAGGATGGCTTCATTCAAAGTATGTTTAATGTCGATCAAGTGAATACCCCAATAATTATCCAAATACAGAAAATACTATTAGGAAGGTTTGCTCAAGTTCTGAGTTATACAGTGGGAATTTTCAAGAGTGAGGATCACATGGGTGTTGTGGATGATGCTTGTGAAGTTCCCCTTATAGCCCTGTTTCACCTCGCTCAACTCTTGCAAGGTATTCCCAAGTTTCAAGAAAATCTATTGTAATAGATTCATGAGATAATCGAAATGGTAGTTAGTCAAGAGAGTCCTCACTTGATTCATCTCTCTGCAAATCACTGGTTCCTTGCCCTAAACAACGCAAACATAATCTACCAAAACGTGGGGAGCCAAGCCCTAATTATAGCCTTGAGGGATGTACACCAGCAAAGTATTTGAGCAATCGTGGCCTCTTTTCAGCTCTGTTCATGAAGGATATTGCTACAGGAATTTTTCATATATCTACGTTGGAAGACTATAACCACAATCTCCAATTGCGCAAGCTCGAACCCACGATCTCCATAGACCTGCAATTTTTTGTATTGTCAGAAAACAAGAATGAGGGACCATGGTTTACTAAAAGGCACCGTGGAAAGATTTGTACGATTTGCAAACACTCTCGAGCTACTGGAGTAGGTCAATGCCATTCAGGCGGAGATGGCTCAGTTGAATACTGCAAGAAATTTTAATCTTGCTCCATATCCCTTAGGTGATGGAGATCAAACTTCCAGTGTGGAATTGACAACAGACGGGAGCACTCCAAACACAGAATTAAATTCGAGAAAGGAAATGGCACTAGCATATGCTTCAAGGAGTCACTTATTGCGTGCCATAGACATACGTCTTATGACGTTATACCAAGAATTAAAAGTATCTTTAGCTCGTGCTACTGCTGCTGGATTTTCAATTAGAAACATGGCTAATCTCATGGATTTTTCCAAACGTTTTGGAGCAAATCGCTTAAGGTAAGCATGCGGCAAGTTCACAGTTTCATGTCAGAAAAAACAACAACAAGTTTCCCTGTAGATAGACGGTACACATAAAACTTTTTTCGACCCCTCATCAAAACACAGCGACAAATCGTATGAGAATAATTTGAAGGAAAATCAATTGTCACAGTCATATGCTGCCATGCAACCTGAGCAGGAAAGTCATTGCTCCTCATCATTCATAGATGATTCTATTGCAAAACCTCCCATGCTCTATACTATGGAGGAGGGAGGTATGGTATTGAGTTTTGAGTCAGTAGATATGGCTTGAAGGGGATTGGAATCAATCAGTTCAAATAGAGATGATCAATCTCCATTGTCCACAAAGAGGCCCTTAGTTCGATCTGCCTCCCCAAGAGCAAGGAGATAGGCTTCCCCAATGCGAAGAGTTCAGATAGAAATATCTGGATCACGTAGTAATTGGTTTTAATTTTGCTGCTATGAAGGTCGTAGACATGACAGCTAAATTAAAAAAAAATTTGTTGAAGCTCATGAAATTGAAAGTCTAAATTAAAACGGTGTTGGCTAAGTTTAAATTGAGAAGTAGCCAAATATGGCTATAACTAAAACTAGTTTAAGAAGAGAGGAATGTTTGGTTAAAATAAAAAAGTAAATTAACAAGTCAATAAGTTAATGAAGAGACATGTTCCCTTATAAATTCACATTGGTTTTGAAAAGTCATGTTATTTCAAAACACACATGGCTATTGGAGAGGTATATATAAAGGAAACATATTCATTCAGATGTGTATCTCGGTGGATAAAATATAATATTTTGGTAGATATTATACCTTTGACATGAACCTTGTGTTCATTCAAACAGACTGGTGTCTATAATCAGGTTGGAGCCTGAATGAGGATTGGATTCCTCTCTACATGTTGGGTCATGTATACAAGCTGGGTCTTGTAAGAGAGTTGGATCTCTCCATCTAGCTGGGTCTAGATAAAATTATAATTTGTAAACAAGAATTTTATTCAATAAAAGAAATTGATATTAATATTTATTCTTCGTATGTACCTTTATGTTCATAATATATATGACTAATTAGATTAAGTTATTTGGCAAGATATTTTTAAAGTTTTAAACAGACACTGATTCACCCCTGTTACAACTAATTTTACCACACATGATGGATCACACCTTTATGGCCTTCCAAGTCCCTCTGCAGACTCTTTAGACCCCATGGACATTTTTTGTACCTTTGATGTTTCCAAGATCATCCCTAAAAACATGCATTATTTTCTATACGCGACTTTTAAACCTATTCTCGGGTATATACATGGATTTCAACCTCAAACCCGCGTACATCAGGATGTGTGCAAAAGGCCAAATAGTTTTGGAGTTTTCCTTGATGTGGATCCGAGTCACTTGTCTCTTGGCCTTCTATATGCCTTGAGATCAATTGGATTTGACCTTCCATTACCCCATTGAAGCACTATATAAGGAACCCTTTGGATACATTGAACGGGAGAGGAATTGAAGAGAAAGAAAACTAGAGTCCATTGTTGTCGGAGCTTATACTTGAGCCTGCATCCCTTTGTCCCTTGGAGCACTTTGTGTTCTTCCCAATCTTGCCTTCACTTATGGGCTGGCTATCGAGAGATGAAGGATTGAAGTGGTGGAGGCCCAGGTGGAGGACTCGATTTCTATGATTCACAGACGTGCCGACAGAGGTTGTCACTATTGTAATATATGTTTTATATTAATAGAAATATATTTTCCTATCCAGTAATGTGTATTTAAATGAGTATTGAATCCATGGATGCTTTTAAATGCTTATATGTTATTGATTATATATGCTAGAGTAGGTCTAACATAATTATATATAGCATGCTTATCTTGTTTGCTGAATGTTGAGAGAGCAAATTACTTATACAAGCGAGAGTGGAAAAGCTCAACGGGGATCTACATCAATCATCCAGAATAAGGTATGTATCGAGATCCCTTAGTGTTAGATGTTTGGTTTCTCTTGCATATTGGAAAGGATTGATTTCTACGGTTACTCTGTCTATTGTGGTACCCCAAGCCATAGGAAGTTTTCTCCGTAACAGAATTGGCGACTCCGCTGGGGAGTTCCTAGTCATTTCCTTTGGGGGTTTTTATCGGCATTCAATGTTCTTGAATTGCTCTGATTGCTCTGTTTCTAAGTCGGGTCTGGGGGCATGTTTTCATGGTATTGTCTGATAGGATTAAAGTTTGTCTCAGCTTGTTTGTTTTACCTTATTTTTATCTCTTTTTCTTCCTATACGCGAGTTTTTGCTTCATAGTTGCGTGTACACACAGATTTTACTAGGATATTCGTATATGTACACGGGTTTTCTGCACAGTCGCATATGCCCTGAGTTTTTATTTTTAGGGGAATATTAAGTGTTGCTGGGTGAGTTTTGATTTTTAGGGGAATATTAAGTGTTGCTAGGTGAATTTTGATGATTGTTGAGTCTCCTTGGATGCTTCTAGAGTCTGTATACCCCTCTGTTTCTGACTAGAGAGGTCTTTTAGTTAGAATTTTTTTAAATGTTCTTGTCATTGCATTTTCTATTTTTTGTTTTGGGATTAGTGCATTAGGTCTCTTTTACCTTGGTGCTTTTCTTGGGTGTTGTCTGATAGTGCTTGTAGAGTCTGGGGCAGTAGAGTCATTCTTTTTCTTTATTATCCCATTTTAATTCAAAAAATATAAAAATATTTGCTTTTTGCATCATGATGCATCATTGCATTTTGCATTTTGCATGCTACTTGCACTAGGTTTGCTTGGAAAATTATTAGTCAGATTTTCATATAGGAATGATTGCATTTTTCATTTGAAGAAGAATTTTGCATTTCACGTAGTAGCATACCCCATTTTTCATTTCACACAGTGCATTTGCATTGATTGTTAGGTGTGCATTTTACTTCTTGTTGCATCATAACACCATTAGTTGCACGATCATTTACCCTTTTGAGTAATAAGCCAATTAAAATCAACGCATAATAAAATGAATTACACTCTTTTCTTTTATAGCGTGCACCAACAAGATTAGGTTTTAGGGTCTTGGAATGGTCCATTGTGAGTAAATTCTCCAAGACCACTAAACAACAACATGTGTGTGTCTGTCCAGGTGAGAGTGTGAAATTCCTTGGTATAATTAGTGTTTCTCAGGATCCTCCTCTTACAAGGGAGTTAAGCATGAGGCAGTGTGAGCGGTTATTGATTGGGATGACCCCTAGTCATAACTGAGTAGCACCGAAGATATTTTCAGGATTGTATTCATATCTGGGGGCTCTTTCAAGAGTTTCAAGCTTTGCTACCCTGCCCATATGGTCAATCTCACCTGCGACTATCCACTTGAGCATTGATTATATTGAGGTGACCTTATTTTCATTACCTAGGTTATCGATGGGGTAGTTCGCAGAGGTTATTCTGCAGGTGTCTCGGCCAGGTTGGGGTCGGACAGCACAGTCGCTATATGCGTTGAAGCTGAGGGCCACAATAATTGGTTACGAACCTCTGCTTGTTGTGTATGGGAGTCTCAAGCCTCTCCTAGGTGAGACATACCTGCTTCATTCGGGAGCTCACATATCCTACCCTTGCTTGCTTGTGATTTGGATTTACATTATATAGGTCTATGCTCTGTGCACACTAGTTTGCCTAAGGTTTGCGTAATTAGATAGAGTCTTTTTCATTTTTTGAGTCATTGTGGAGTTGGGTGCGGCACTTCACCATTCTCGTCGTTTAGCAGGACTTTCGCCTTCCACATCTCCTCTTCCTTTGGGAAATAGAAATAGACTGTCTGAGCGGACTACTTATCACATTGATTCACACACGATGGGAGATCACGAGGATGATATTCCTGAGATGTCCTCTCCACCTCAAGTGGTTGGGGAGGAAGATCCTACTCTTGTATATGATCCTTCACCTGATGTACCTTCACATTCTAGATACGATCCCTCATTCACAGGTCGCTGATATTGCTTTCTGGGTAATGAGACTCACCATGAACCCACAAGCACAAATCATGTTAGTTATGGCATGCCTGATATCCTTGCACATGATCCAACACATCATGGCGAGTCAAAAATTGAACCTAACACTATTCCTATCATGACTTGGTCGGATGTCCCTACCAAGCTTCCCTCAGACATCCCCAAATTCAAGGGCAAACCAAAAGAAGATCCTAGTGAACATGTCACTACCTTTCACCTTTGGTGCTCTTCCAACTCTTTACACGATGACTCAATCTATTTGAGGCTATTTCAACGCACCTTCACAGGGCCTGCAATGAAATGGTACATAGAGTTACCAAAGGGGGCATTCATTTTGTTCGATGACCTTGCTATGACTTTTCTCAACCACTTCCAGCTACCAGTGCGTTATGACGTTGGTACAGAACTCTTGTCTACATTTCGGCAGGACAAATCCACACATATCTTGGACCATATCCAAGAGTGGCGTAGACGAAAGAGGTTGATTAAAGCTTTAATACTGCCGAAGTTTCTCCTTGAGTGGTTCATTAAATCGTTGCTACCTTATATCGCAAAGGATGTTTCTACATCCAGAGTCCAGAATAAGGAACAAGCAATTTTTAGGGCACAGGAACTGGATTTGATTTATGCTCAATCCAGGCTATTATATGAGATCATACCTAACACTCTGCATTCTAGTTTTGATCCCAAGATCAAACCTGGACCACATGCCGATGGCATTGTGGGATGTACAAGTGCCAAACCTACAGACTCGGTTACGAAACAAGTGAGTCAATTGTCTATTAACCAATCCACCTTGAGACAAGCTATGGCTTCATCTCCACCCACCCAAATGGTAAGTGTACTTTCCATGCAATCGTCGGACCAGAAGGGAGACCAGCAACCCAAAAGGAATAAGAAAAAGGGTAAAAACAATCATAAGGGCGGGAACAAGAACGAAAATGCCAATTTTAATGAAAAGAACAACCGTAATGCTGGGGGGGACAAGAAGTCTAAACGTAAGGTTAATTTTCCTTGCAAATTGTGTAAGGATGACCACCTCACTCACTTGTGCCCTCGTATGGAAGACGCCTTGAGGTTCATAGCACAGGGCCCAGCTGTGCTGACCAATCCTTTACCCCATAATCAAAATATGAACTTGAGGACCCATGCTCCTCATGCTGCATTGGGTGGAGATCAAAATCCACCGGAAGCTAGCACTAGTCATGGGTGCATCAACATGGTATGTGCTACTAAGGTTGTGACTTGTGCGAAAGACTATGGTTCGTCACAACTAGACCTTGGGAAAGAACCTCCTCCTATTGGGAGTCCTCTGCATATTGAAAATCCTACAGATAAACCTGAGAGTGCACCTCACATTCCTAAGGGAGTCTTAAATCATTCAGGGCACAATCCTAATGCCTGAGCCACCCAAAACTATTATATTATCAAGGATTTCGGCCAAACTCCTTGTGTGATGTCTGCGCTTGAAGTTCTTCAGAGTTGTCAGTCGCAAAGGAAAGCTTTTCTTTCTTCTCTCAGAGTGAATGATGATAACTCTTCTTCCGTCATCAAATTTGAAACCATGGGACTACAGCCTTGCTTGCCTTAGTACGTGTCTCTCTTGATTCATGTGGAAAGTCTTATCTTGATTCATGTGGAAAGTCTTAACATGACCATCAAACGCACTATGATTGATGAAGGCGTTGCTGCTTCCGTGATGTCTTTATCGTGTTGGAAGGGTTTGGGTTCTCCCAAGTTTTCCAAATCCGCTACCATGTTGACTTCCTTTGATGGTAGATCATTTCGGCCGCACAGAATTCTTCCTTCTCTTAAGGTTTGTTTGGGAGGGAAGACCATCGCAATCAAGTTCGAGGTGGTTGATGCGCCCCTTGATTATAATCTTTTACTGGGTCGAAATTGGATGTATAGTATGCAAGCCGTAGACTCTTCTCTATTTCAAGTTGTATGCTTTCTGTTTAATGGGAAGATTGTTACGATTGATCAAACATCATTCAGAAATTTGAGTGTTAGTGCATCGTCGAGAGCTTTGATCCCGATTATCAATCACTTCTCAGGAAGCAACTGGGAGTGTGGGTGTAGGTATGTATCCATCCCTTATGGGGACATTTACTTGTCCTGAACCCGTCCTTATGATTGGATCTAGTTTTGATGGGGCTTCATCTTCATTGAATTCGGTGTTTTTTCGCACTTCCCATATGGAAGATCCTTGGATTCTTCCTGCACCAAGTCTTTCGAACGGACCTATTGAAATGGAAGTGCCATTTCCTGTAGCAATGATTACATATCAAGCAAATCTTTATTATGTTGTAGAGCTTAATGCTTCCTCTTCGCGGATGGAAGAGGAGGACCTGTATGTGCTTCCTGCATGGGCAGTTGAGTCCTCTCATGCACATGACTTCCTTGATAGTGTTTTTCCATTAGATGAAGCTATTATTGAGGCCGTGTCTAGAGTTGAGCCACCTTGGGAAGAGTTACACCATAGATCTTATTTTCTTCCCGAGCTTGACCATTTGGAGCATGAGGACTTTAGGGAGATTCTTAGCAAGAAGATTGGTAGTCTCGTGGTTCCATTAAGCTCTCCTGGTCAAATGGCTGATGGGAACATGGCAAATATATCACCTATGATTCCTATCAATATCTATCACGATCCTGGCAAGATTGAGAATGTGTATATTGGGGCAGAATGTTCCCATGCTGATATTCTGGAGTATATAGAGCTGTTCAAAGAGTTTCGTGATAACTTTGCTTGGCCATACAAGGAAATGCCAGGTATCAACCCTCGTATTGTCAAACATGAAATTAAGACCTATCCAAATGCGAAGCCTATTCAACAACGTTTGCGTGCGGTGAATCCTAGAAAAGCACCCGCAATTAAGGCTGAGATAGAAAAGTTGTTGAAAGTTGACTTTATCTATCCCATTCCCTTGATGGAGTGAGTTTCAAACCCCTTTCTGGTTAATAAGAAACAAGGAGAGATCCGTATATGTACTGATTTCCATGATTAAAATTGTGCATGTCCTAAGGATAATTTTCCCACACTATTTACTGATCAGATTTTGGATGAGTGTGCGGGAAGTGAGGTATTTTCCTTCATGGACGGCTTTTCCGGATATAATCAGATTCAAATTAAACCCAAGGATCAACACAAAACTACATTTATTTGTCCTTGGGGTATGTTTGCATATCGAAAGATGCCTTTCGGACTTAAAAACGCCGAAGCCACATTTCAGCGGGCTATGACCTTGATTTTTCAAAATCTCAAATTGATTATTGAAGTATTTTTGGATGACCTAGCTGCTCATTCTCGATTGAGAGTGCGTCATTCCTACCATTTGAGATTAGTGTTCGAAAGGTGCCACCACTACTAGGTTAGGTTAAATCCTCATAAGTGCATCTTTTGCATAAAGTCTGGTCCTTGCTAGGATTCATTGTTTCTAAGGAGGGTATAAGAGTCAATCCCTTAAAGGTTGAGGCAATACTTCAATTGTCTCCCCCAAGAAATATTAGACATCTTCAATGTTTGCAAGGCATGGAAAAATTCTTACGGATATTCGTGGTTAACTTTGCCAATTTGACTAAGGGCTTTATGTGTCTTTTGAAGGACACTGCCTTTTGCTGGGATGAGGGATCCCAGGAGTCCTTTGATGCTCTTAAATGAGCCTTAGCATAGGCCCCCGTGCTTATTCCACCCGACTATAGCCATGACTTTTTTATTTATGTGGCCGCGTCCATGGAGACAATTGGTATGGTTTTGATTCAAGAGGATGAGGAGCTCCATGACCATGTCATATATTATTTGAGCCATAAACTTATGTTAGAAAAAAGGACCGCAGAGCAATAATAGATATACAATTAAATCAATAAATAAGATGCAAAACACATTAAAACATTACAGAGGGACACAGATATAACGTGGTTCACCCAAACGATGGGCTACGTCCACAAAGAAATTGCCAGTCCTTTTATTACAGTCCAGAAAGATGAAGGGATACACCCTGCAGCAAAACCACTGCACTTCCTCTTCACGCTCTCACAGTCTCTCTTCCAATACAATACAATACCATACTCAGTCGTCTTACAATGCTTTCTTCTATAGGGGAAATATAATGGAAAAATCCTAGGGTTAACCCAATACCATGGGTCCGCAAAACTGTTGGCCAACACACATCCCCAAAACAATTTCTCAGGGGATCCACCCCCGAAACCCCATTTCTCAGGGATGCTTCCCCCTAACCCCCGTGTCTTGAGGGAGTTGTCCCCGAACCCCCATGTCTCGGGGGAGTTTCCCCCTAACCCCCTTTTTCCAGGCGCTACCCCGAACCCCAAGGCAGGGGGGATGAGTGTACAGTACACCTGGGTTACAAACATGACTGAATAATATCTCTGGATCTGGAATATTAGGCTCCACAACCAACACCTTATTGATGCAGAAATCCGTTATTCCCATGTGGAGAAACTTGTCTTAGCTACTGTTCATGCGGTTCAGAGATTGAGACACTACATTCTCCTTCGCCAAACCTTGGTGGTAGCTCACGTCAATCCATTTCATTTTGTCCTCACTAGAAGGATGATCGGTGGAAAGTATAATAAATGGATTGTGATTTTACAAGAATTTGATCTCGAATTTGTTTTGGCAAAATCGAAGAAATTGTTAATTTTTGCAGAGCTCATTTATGATTTCCCAAGTGAGAAGGAGGAGGAAGTTTATGAGGATATGTTTGTCAATGAGCATATCTTCCTTATCTCAACTTTGGATCCATGGTATGGGGATATTATCGTATATTTACAAACATTGAAGGTCCCTACTCACCTTTCATGGGATGAGCGACGATGATTACGTCACGTGTCTAAGAACTACCTTATGGTGGATAACACTTTGTACTGCTGTGAGGTAGATTCCATTTTACGTCATTGTTTAACCCATGAGGAGGCTGAAGTTGTGCTGAATGATTACCATGGAGGAGCATGTAGTGGTCATTTATTTGGGCTTTCTACAGCCCAAAAAAATTAGAGAGCGGGATATTTTTGGCCGTCGATATTTAAAGATTGTGTTAATGCGGTCAAGAAGTGTCACCCTTACCAGGTGTTTGCATGCAATATGCGTTCACATCCTACCCCGTTACATACAATTATCACCGTCGATCCCTTCACCAAGTGGGGGCTTGACTTCATAGATTACAACCCAGCTTCAGCTGGGGGGCATCATCATATTATAGTGGTCGTTTATTATTTCACAAAATGGGCTGGGGCTATGCCCATGATTAAATCCAATGGTGAGACGGCCGTGCATTTTGTATTCAACAAAATTATTACTCGGTTCAGTATTCTGAAAGATCTTGTCAGTGACCATGGTAGGCACTTTCAGAATCAAATGATGGAAGAGTTGGCCTCAAAGTTAGGGTATAAGCAGGAACACTCCTCTTCTTATTACCCTCAAGAGAATGGACAGGTTGAAGCAGTGAACAAATCACTTAATTCCATTCTCCAATGAACCATCGTACAAACCAAAAAGACTTGGCATATCATGTTATATCCTGCTTTGTGGGCATATAGGACCGCGGTTAAGACTACCACCGGTTTTTCTCCATATTAGCTCGTACATGGAGTGGAGTCTGTCTTGCTGGTTGAATGCTAAATCCCTTCATTGAAACTAGCTATAGAGATTTTACCAGACACTTCCGCATTGGACGAATGTTTGGTCCACTTAGAGTAGCTTGATGAGCAGCACCGAGATGCTTTAGTGGCTCTAGAGGTGAATAAGCGCCATGTTAAGGTCCAGTATGATAAGTCTGTCCATCCGAGGAGGTTTAGTGAAGGAGATTTGGTCCTTTTATGGGATCAAGCTAAAGAACCCTTAGGGGCAGGGAAGTTTAATCCCATGTGGCATGGTCCTTACACGGTCAAACGTGTGCTAGAGAAGGGCACCTATGATCTGGTAGATTATGAAGGGACAGCCTTGGCGAAGCCTAGAAATGGTCTCTATCTTAAAAAATACTATGCATGATCTTCAGCCAGGGCTGATTATTGTATATTATTGTACAGTTTTTTTTTTACATAGTTAGGTTTTCTTATGGTGATCAAGTTTGTTGATTAGCTTTCATTTCTTATGGCAGATGTCAATGGAGTCTTCCACTTACATAGGATTCGATGATGGTGCTAGCCACCACATTCAACACTTAGCCTCTATTGCTTGGGTGATTTATACTCCTAAGGGTCAGGTATTGTTTTCAGGAGGCGTATGTTTACAGCCTTCTTCGAACAATGTTGCTGAGTATAGTGTCGTTATCGAGCTATTACAGGATGCCATTTCACATGGTGTTCTCTCTCTTGAGGTACGCCTTGATTCGTAGTTAGTAGTGTCACAGCTTAATGGCTTGTATCAAGTTAGGGATCCAACATTATTATGAAGATTCTTACATGTGAGATTGTTAGAACGAAAATTTGACAACATAACATACATACATGTTTCAAGAATTTATAATCAAGTTGCTGACTCATATGCTAACTATGTGTTAGATTGGAATTTGTTTCATAGACCATAAGCACATCACAAACATACATTTTTACACACATGTAAATAAATAAAATCGATCATCATAAAAGTTTTTTCATTAAACATCCAAAATGTGATGTCATAATAAATAAGTGTCATAATACAAAAATGGGGCTTCCGAGCCACCAAAATATAATACACGGTAGTACAAAAATGAATCACTCTCAGGTCTCTAATCCTATGGAGGAGGAGGGTGGTTCTGATCATGGTAGCACACCATGGCTCTAGATAGTCGTCGGAATAACCAAACCCATGCTCGTGGCACACCAACCACCTGACGCTGCATGGCCTCAGGCAAGTCCTCGACTTGCGCCATAGGTTCCTAGTGTGTCAATCGCACAAAGTTTGTGTGGATGCTTTGGAGCATCTGCTCCACATCCACACCCATGATATCATCTCCTCTTCCCCTTCGTCTATGATGAGGGAAGCCATCAGGCCACCGTGGTCCCACATCTGCATACATATGACAGGTTGTCACTATGTGTCGTCACACCAAAACATGTCTTTTGAGTCTATATATCAAAAAACACAAAAAAATTTAATAATTCAAAAAACTTAAAAAGAGGGTTTGGGATTCATTACCAATATCACTATATTCTACTCCGGTTGGTAGGGGCATGTCGGGATCTCCCCGAAAATCTATCCCTGCATAAGGGTAATCATCGATGCAATAATCTGTCACTGCCACCATGGAAAGAAATCAGCTGAGTAGGGGTTGGACACCCTACCTCCACCCAGTCTGTGCATAGCATCTTCCCAACGTCGTTGGGCCAGATCTCGAACCCCGTGAGGAGGAACGTTAGCTCTAGGGCTTAGCCCCGGAACACACTCAAAGAAGAACATGCTCAGTATACTGCCAAAACCAAAGTTTCGTACCCTGCCCATCTTGCAATCACTAAGATGTTTCTTCATGTTACTCAATAGCGTAGTGCTCCAATCGTAAACTGTGGGTCTCATGCACTCCACTGCATAGAACATCAAGGGTTGCGAGGCCTGGTGGAGTGATGCTAGCCTAGATATCCTGTTGAGTGCCAATAGTATGTCCTTCAGGCCTAGTACCTGAATGGAGTTTGTTGGGATCTAACTCCCAACCTTTTTTGTGTCTGGAAAACAGTATACTACAATATACTCATCAATGGTGAGACCACCTCCGGGCCCGCGAGTATGTAGGTTCACCACCTCTCCCCATCGGGCCAATCCTGTAATGAAATATATGTCCTCCACCTCTATAGTGAGGGACATCCCGTCGATATGGAAAGACTCTGCGTCTGGATCCCATTAGTCTACTAGCATCTGCAGGAGTCTTGGTTTGGCCCTTAGGCTACCAAGACACCAAAACTTGTATATCCCACATGCACGTAGAGCTTGTTGAGCCATCAAAGCATCCCATACAGCCTCTTCTACGTATCCATGTTCTCTCGCCATCCATTCTAGGACCATCCTGCACATTAAAAATAATTTTTGGTCATTAGATACCTTAAAAAACCATGTGCGTGGCTACATATGTGACTGTTTGAAAAATAGTCACGTATGTACGCAGGTTTGGGAGGTTTCTCCGCGTATAGGAAGCCTTTATATGTGGAAAAAGCCTTGGTTTCTGCATGGGACGAAAAGACTAATCTAGACTAGCCTAAAAGTAAAAAAATGACCATGGAAATTGAAAAAATTTACATGAAAATGGAAGAGGAGGACATGAGGAGTTACCTGGAACAAATGGTGTTGAATTTCACCAAACGAAGCTCCCAAAATTTGTGATTGAGGTTCTAAGCTCAAATGGGTAAAAATTTCAAATGATATGTAATTTTTGAATTTTTTACTATTTATAAAAAAAAATTGAAATTTTTGAAATTTTTTACCCCCTTTCTATAGTTTTGAACCATTTCTGACCGTTTTGGACTAATCTGATGATGTAGGAGACCGTTTTGAGCACCATTTCGACCATTGTTTTGACCCATTCGTGCTGCTTTCAGGTATTATGTCTAAACTGGCATATAGGTTAGATTTCACATCTGTGTGCATTTTGGATGACCTTATGACCATTTCATTATAACCTTAGGTACGAACCCATTCTATCTTGTCACGGAACCTTCTTGTTGTTTTAGAAGTGACATGATGTGAATGGTAGAGCTTGACTATACATGGGTGCCCTAGTTAGCTCCTTTGTTGCATTTGGTGCCCATGCCGACATTTTTTCCCTTTAGGGTGTGGGAGTCCTTTGTATAGTATCACCATGTCTTTGCGCAAGAGACTCATACTCCTCTTGATCTTCTTGTTGGCCGTTGTTCCCAGGACTCCCTTATGTCAAGTTGTAATTGCATTGTCATGAGTTTTTCCTACCTCATTGAACCTTATGTCAGCTTCCCTGACTTTGATTATCAGCCATATAGCCCAAGCTTATCTCATGTCTAGCCATGCAGAGCCATTTTATATATCTTTTACAGCTTGATTCCCCATTTTTACTGGGAGGGTACTCTCCCCCAAGTGTCCTTATCCTACACATGTGTCCTTGCATTGAGCATAGGTATGTTCCATTGCTTGGAACTAGTTTGTTTTCCCATTGACACCCATCTCCTCCTAGTCTATAACTATAAAGCACTTTTATTCTTTTTCAAGCTTTTCAAAATATTTGAAAAAGTACAAAAAAATCAAAAAACCAAAAAGTTGGACAAGAAAAGATGTTATCTTTGGTAGCAGTCAAGTCATGTCACCTTCAAACAGAGCACGGTATATCACATCCGTTGGTTGGGTTAATAGTTCGACTTTAGGAGCTGTACTCATTTCCATGAGTTTATCTCCACCGACTGGTTAAGCTTCCAGTCCCTATGGAGCCTTTGTCAATGCCTCATGTGTCGTAGAGATGTCCCAGTTTTGTATATCAATTCTCTGCTACCTACATTCAGTCACCATTCACCTTTATGCTCTTGTTCGAAGGAAGTTGAAACCTGAGTTGGCCATTCCTCAGTTCTCTTGAATTTTCATGTCGGCCATTGTCGGTACTGATACTGGTGCATGCACATTATGATCGAGTCCTTTCACATTATACAGCTTTGCTAAGTACCTCGTGTTGGATGATGGGGGATGCATTAATGCCCTCCTTCCAGCGGATTTCATCCCATCGACTTCAGATCATTTATTCTGGGATAGGAATCTAGAGTCATTTTTTAGTGCCTTGAGACTTGTAGTCATCAGTGGCAGGTTCTCTTTCCATCGACAGTTTTTGGGAATACATCAATGTCCCCTGATCGATGGATCCTTTCAAGTGTTTGACCTCAACACATTTATTCACACTTGTTAGTTTGCACTCTAGTACCTTGATTCCCATTTTCATTATCGGTGGGTGATCTCGTGTCTGTTAATGGTATACGCCAATGACTGGTAATCAGACAATGGACTACTATGTTCGACATCGACACCTCTATTCGCATAGTAGGGAATGTACTCATAGAGGATTATGTAGAATACCTTCCAGATTTGTGGCATTTCATATATGCTACCTCCTTGATCTTTCCAGTGTTCATGAGATTTCAGCTCTCGTGACTTGATTCCAGTATATGTCAGATGTTTCTAGCCATTATGGAGATCTTGATCCATTATATATCTTCATCCTTCATTGAGATCATGATCCTTTGTATATATTCATCATGGATATTCTGATCTATCTATATTGTACATGGAAATGACCACAGATGTCATATTTTGTATCATGCCTATTCATGGCCATTGTACTCTTATGTATCCAGGACTGCTATATCTACTTGTGGTTATGTGCAGATTTTGATCATTATATTATATTGTTGACAGACTGGTTCTTGCACCTGGTTCTTCATCACTCCACTTCTGGGATGGACTTATAATGTATTTCGGCCATCGTATGACCCCTCTGACCTCACACATTAGGGGGCATATGTTACAGCTGATTTTACCACACATGGTGGATCACACCTTTATCGCCTTCCCTGTCCCTCTGCGGACTCTTTAGACCCCATGGACCATTTTTGTACCTTTGATGTTTCCAAGATCATCCCTAAAAACATGCATTATTTTCTATACACGACTTTTAAACCTATTCTCGCGTATATACACAGATTTGACCCTCAAACCTGCGTACATCGGGATGTGTGCAAAAGGCCAAATAGTTTTGGATTTTTCCTTGATGTGGATCCAAGTCACTTGTCTCTTGGCCTTCTATATGCCTTCAGATCACTCGAATTTGACCTTCCATTACCCCATTGAAGCACTATGTAAGGAACCCTTTGGATACATTGAAATGGAGAGGAATTGAAGAGCAAGAAAACTATAGTCCATTGTTGTCGGAGCTTATACTTGAGTTTGCATCCCTTTGTCCCTTGGAGCAATTTTTGTTCTTCCCAAGCTTTCCTTTGCTTGTGAGCTTGCTATCGAGAGATGGAGGATTGAAGTGGTGGAGGCCCAGGTGGAGGACTCAGTTTCTTCGATTCGCAGATGTGCCGACAGAGGTTGTCACTATTGTAATCTCTGTTTTATATTAATAGAAATATATTTTCCTGTCCACTAATGTGTATTTAAATGAGTATTGAATCCATGGATTCTTTTAAATGCTTATATGTTATTGATTATATATGCTAGAGTAGGTCTAACACAATTATATATAGCATGCTTGTCTTGTTTGCTGAATGTTGAGAGAGAAAATTACTTATACAAGTGAGAGTGGAAAAGCTCAACGGGGATCTACATCAACCGTCCATAATAAGGTATGTATCGAGATCCTTTAGTGTTAGATGTTTGGTTTCTCTTGCATATTGGAAAGGATTGATTTCTATGATTACTCTGTCTGTTGTGGTACCCCAAGCCATAGGAAGTTTTCTCTGTAACAACCCCCCCCCCCCTCTTAGTGTCTGAGACTTGTTTCATCAATTATCTACCGTTTGTTTGAATCCCTGTTGATATTAGTCATTCAATGTTGTTTCAATATATCCAATTCCATTGATCTTCCTCTTAATTTCTAGTTCGAATGTTCTATCAGCGGAACTATTACTGATGATAGATCTATTCCTCATCAAAATTGTGCCCTTGATTGTATATGCTCTTTAACCCATTCTGCAAGTTCACCAATTCTCTTCTTCCATGCACCTTCTAGAAATGAAAAAGATACCAGCCCTTTATATTAATTAAGCCTCCATTTGGACTGTTGAAAGACGTGGTCCCTACTACATTCCATCAAGTTTCAATATTTTATTCACCCATAAGCCTTTCACCTGCAGAATCAACATCGACCGTTGATCTAGATAAAATATTCATCTCGGTCATCGAAACATGATGCCTCTACTCTATTCCATTGATTTTCAGCTTGATTTTTCCCGCGCTTGTTGTCATAGCGAAATTCATTTGAACCATTGATCTAAAACTCCTTGAAATCTTCGTTTTCTATCAATGATGGAACTACCAAATTCCACAAATTTTCAACATTAATTTCTCTATGCATGTTATTCCAGTGGAATCCATATCCACCGTAGATCTTTCCTATCCTCTGATATCCACCGTTGAAAAGTGAGGGATCTACCCAATTCGGCTGATTTGAGAATTTCATTTTTCCTTGCACGTTTAATCATCGAAAATATTTATAACCATAGATATTCCTTCATTTGCTGATCTGAAAGTAGATTTTAGCTACAAGTTAACTCATTTGGAAGGTAATAAAATTTATTTATACCTTGCAACTTACCTCTATGGATTGATCTGTAGACGTTGATATCTTTTGTTGCAGATCTTCACCATTCAATCTTGTTGCGATATAACATTGAAGGGAAAGTCTCATACATGGCTTATTTCCAAGGTTGCGCTTAGTATTTTATTTACATTTTTTCATTTAGACTTTGGAATAATTCCTCCAAAGCATTTCAAAACCCTTCCTGCATACCCTCTAGGTCATATGAAAGAAAATTTAGACCTTACCTTGCATCTCCTCTGGTTTGACCCCTTCCAACTACTTATCCCAAAAATGGTGCTAACAGGGTCGACATGTATCCATAAAGGGTGAACCATTTCTAAGGATCTGTACAAGTGAAGCTGGATCGCACCGACCATAAAATCTGGTCCCAAAAAACAAAGACAACAAATTTTTTGATGTTTCTTTAAATAGATAGCTTCTATTGCACCATTTAATGGTTATGTAGGTTTCAATCAGATAAAATTTTGGAGTGGAGGGAGAGGGATCACGAGTTGTATATTTGGAAGGGTTGGATGATTTCAGTTCCATGTTGTCCCACTAAGAATGTGGGCTCAATAAATTCTTCCAAACTCCAAACACGAGGGTCAGCCAATCCCATTTATTGGAGTATTTGGTGGGAATGTGGGATCCTGATGAACGACATTTCTGGGTGGGAACCCACATCCTCACTCTAGTGATAGAGGATATATACTTTATGTAATTATATGAATTATTATATACATATCATATCACTAATACTTCTGCAAAATTAATTAAAAAAAACTAATATGAACTTGCAGACACTCGGTAACTTTTTGACTAGGCAAATAAAGGTGTTTTGCTGAGAAATTTGTATGCAAGGGAGAAGGAAGGTGGAAGAAACCAGGTTAAGTTTTATAACATTGAATTCATATTCCCTAACAAATTTATATCAGGGACCATTCAGGTTTCATAATTCTCTGTGTGAAAACGTAATCCCCCGCTTCTGGGTCACCCAACTGTGAAACTAGGAAAACGTATTTAGTCCTTTCGCCCAGGGACTTGGGAAAAGGCACAGTGATGTTTTATGACATTTATATTGCATAAAATAATTTTCAGGACAGTTCTGGACAGTTCTGGATAATTTTAGGGATTTTAGGAGTGATTTGGGAATTTTAGGCAATTTTGGCCTAGGGAAGTCTTAAGCAATGGAGGCTACCAAAACATTGTACGAAATCAAAAAAAAAAAAATATGAGAGTATGTTTGGATATATGGGTATTTCAATGACACACTGGAACTTTCAGAATCAAAATTTACTGATAATATCCCCCAGAAATGAAGAAACAACTAGACTAGTCAATTTAGCCTAGTCATCTAGATAGGGTGCATAGAAACACATGAAATTCGTGGAATAAGTGCACAATATATGAGAAATGAAATTAATATAGCCTAATAAATCTGATATATACATATTACATCACTCATAATCATTATCATATACTTGACTCATTTATTATTGCATTTACTTGACCAAAAACCCTCATTTAAGCATGGATTGAAGTTCGTTGACAGAAGATGTGGAATTTGAAATAATTGGAAAATATGTTTATATTAATAAAGATATTTATGATTTTTATAACATATCATATTCAAAGGAAACAATTATACAAGTTGTAAAGGTGAGACTAGCTCGTCGGGCATCTTACTAGCTCCAACTTTAATCCTTTCCAAACAAGGTAAGGGTGATTTGAATTCTCTGTTTTGGACTTGGGGGAATTATATATGTCTTTTAATGACTCATAATAAAAATAATTGAGTTATTTTGAGTTATACAATTCAAAATAATAAATTTACAGCAAAACTAGTCACTTTCCAATGCAAATCTAGACTAGGTTGACTTAAAATGAGTAAATCTCATCCATTTCGAATCAGATTGAAATTAAAATTGCAAAATTTTTATGAGATAATATTACAACCAATAAAATCTAAATAAATCTCATTAATAAACTATAAATCTCTCTTCAACATTGTCCATCATTACATTGTATTTTTAAATACAATATTCAAGGAAGGGCATGGGGGTTTGAACCCTTAGATATTGGAAATTGTGGACCTGTTAATGAGACCCAATATACAGTAATGGATTTCTGGAGCATTCTAACAAATCCGGAATCACCTCATATGGGTTTCTCCATAGCTCTAGTACAACCTGCAATGAGAAGGGGAGGAGAGGGGAGAAGAGGAACAATGGACTTTGGGCACATCACCCAAGATACTGAGGCTCACCACTCAGAAATGAAGCTTAAGCATCAATAAATTACAAAACATACATTAACCAAACTGAGTAAATGAGATCCACTTGTATTTTTATAATCTTCTGGTGACTTGTTGAGTAGGTAGGTGGCCTATGAGAGCAATTCATCCTCATAGAACCATAACCCTAGCCAAATATGCCCCCTCCTTGAGTAATTAGAAAGTAGGGACCCTTGAGATTTTTTTCCCTGTCCATGTCATTCATCAAACTTATCAACTGCTCCCTCCATAGGCCAATTGTTGTTGCTCATCTATGACATATTTTCTATTTTCCCCTACTTTTGTGACCGAGTCTCCAAAAGGAAACTGCGCCCTCCTTTGTCAAAATTTTCCTGCTTTTCCTATGACATATTTTCTTAGTCTCCAAAAGGAAACTACACCCTCCATTTGTCAATTGTTTCCTTTTTTGTATATGACTTCTTTTGTCATAGCTTTTGGGCACTTTCCCTTTTTTCTCTTACTTGCTTTTGTCATAGAGTTTCCACTTTTCCTCATTGGCAAGTTGTCTTTCCAATTGCACCCTCCTGACATGGAAAGCTCAATCCCACATGTTATTTACACAATAATTAATTAATGGAATTAATTAAAATCAAGTACATGCCTTAATAATAATTATTTATCAAAATTTCCCTAGGCTAATTAATCAATTCCTCTTTGTCCCCCTAGGTGTTTAGCAAGGTCCACACATTTGGTGGTCAAAATGCAGGGAGATGACAGTCCTCCCCTCCCAAATCTACTTGTCCTCAAGTAGAAGCACTCCAAAGTGCTACGAATTGGTACACTATGTGGGAGAACTGGAGCATGAACTCATGTGCAAAAAAAGTTGACTTTCTCTATCAAGGAAGCATGTAAAGTTTCTTCAAAAATAAGCAATTCGAAGGCCCCATTGCTTGCATTGTACCTCCTTCAGTGAGAACGCCTTCCAACACAACTTATCAGACAAAAATATTCTTAGGTCCCATTTCCTCAACTGTAAGTATCCAAATATGGTTGCTCCCTTTGGAAATCTGTCATTCCCAAGAATGTCAGGGTCCCAAGGTATATTCTGCCTCATTCCACTCATTAGTAAAAACAACAAAATTCCATCATCATAGAAAATAAAAATCATGATGTGGAAATCATTCCACTGCACATAAAACTGAGAACTCCCCATGCAACATTGGAGATATGTGAGTCTTCTCCACCCAACATAAAATTGTTTGTGTACTTGATGCATACTAGCACTGAAGCTCACTATTTTGTTGCTGCAAAGACATAGGTGTGATTCTCATGTCTCAAGGAAATTATAGGCATCCTCCCACAACCATATTCCCAAATTTCTCACAATAAGATGATGTATCACATTTTTCTCCAGGAATGCAAGCAAGAAATACAAATAAGTGTCCCCTCATCCAACCTGCAAAAGTACTGACACTCCTACCAAAAGGTCCATGTGAACACTTCCAATGGCTCAACTTTATGCCACTGGTCAAAGGATGCAAGCATCTATCCAACTGTGTGGATTTCCTCCACAAAGAACACCTTATGAAAGATATTTTCCTCAACAACTTCTCTTGGCAGTTTGCTTTCTTATTTGCCTTCCACTCATCATGTGCATAATTTTTTCTGCAAGAAGAATCCATGTGTGACATGTAATCTTCCACCCAATACACATGTGGTGGAATGGAATCAAGTGATAGCAATATGCGCCTATGTGGCTGATAAGAGGGTGATGATGCATTCAGAAATTCATCATTAACCTCTAGGAAAGCCTCCATCTCTTCCTGTTGCACCAACAAGGAAAATTCCTTCTCCCAATTTTCATCCCCACTTGATGAGGATGAAATAGAAGTGTGGGTAGAACTGTGAAATAGATCTCTACAATACTTATCCACCCAACTTATGGCTTCCTCTTCTTCCTCAATGGCTGATCCAACTGAGGTGATCTCATCTATCTCTTCCATGGAGAAGAGACTCTCTCCAGAAAACAGCTCCAATTTTCTATGGAAAAGGTCAAGTGCTTGGTTTTGATCACGCTTGTTTGCAAAATTCTCAAGCACATGCAAAAACAAGTGTATCTCATGATCCACCATCCCATGAGATTCATCCATATGTTCAATAATGTAATCAGCCTTGTGAATATGGTTGAATGGTGTGTAGGAGGGTAGGTGAGATCTTTTCAACTTCTCTTGAAGTTGCTCTATATCCATCTTGGACTCTTGGAGTGCACATTGATATCCCTTCAAGGAATATTGGGTGGTCAATAATTCATGTGTGAGCTAGCAAATCTATTCTTCATCCTTCAAGGATTATCCATACAGCAACTCCACAAGCTCAAGCAGACTGTCTCTATCAGAAAGCAACCACAGAAAATTACCTTTGGTGCTTTTCATGGCCTTCTGAAACTTCTCTATGTATTCAATGGAATATTTCTCCTTAAACTTCCATCATATTGTTTTCATCAATGCAAAGGTTCTATGGAGAGTTTGTAGGGCCTCTTTAATTTTTCACTCACTCGTCTTCAGTGACCCTGCAAGAAAATGAGGTTCTTGTAGATGAACCTCTTCTTCTTCCCTCTATCTAGTATCAAATTCATGGAACTCTAGTGGTGAAGTGGAATTTGATCTTGGAACCTTTTCTTCAAGTGAAATATATATATCACCAACATAGAGGATTGGACATCATTCAGTAGATGTCTCGGTAAAATTTAAGCACCCATCAGTAGGTACTCTTTCAATCATGTCCAGAGTGTTTCTTATTCCTCTGGATTTTTTTTCTACATCACTGATGGTAGGATCAAGTGAATGGATACATTGCTTTTTTGTTGAAAAATCCTCTCCAATAAGTATTTCAATTATTTCTTCCATATCTGCAACATCTTTGTCTTTCTCATCATGGAAAACTTCACCTTCTCCTTCAGTGCAAACACCTTGCAGCAACTTGCACTTTTCTTCAAGAATATTTCTTTCTGCTTTCCCACCCGCAAGACTAGATGGCCCATAGCTCTCCACAATGGTGATTGTGGGATTTGGATTCTCACTAAGGTCAAGCCTCTCATATGATGTGTCTGAAACTTCATCATGCTGCAAGAGAGTCTAAAAATCAGAACTGTGTGCATCCCTTTGCACCAGATGTTTCACCTTTAGATTTCCGAGTTCAAACCTAATTGGTGGGAGCTTTTCTTCCTCTTCATTGGTAAATTCAAATGATGAATTGAGATATGATATTTATTCTTCTTTTGGATATGATACAAAATATTCATTCACCATAATATCACCATTGACAACCTCTCTCTTTTTTGCATTGATTGTGTGATCACCAACAAGGAAACTAGGAGTGAATTTATTTCTCTCACAATTGGCCTTCCTTTTGCAGACCTTGAATGCAAGTGAAGAATTTTTATCCTCCAATCGATCACATGGTTTCAAGTGAACATGGATTTGAAAATATTAGAAACTTCATCATACATTTTCTTCACCTCATCCTCTTCCTGTACAGATACTTTGGTGCCATGCTCCTCCACCAAATGTTCTGGTTCACACCTAAGGGGTGGGACCTTGTTTTCTTCTTCCTTATGTGGCTCAGGAGGTGACTGTAAATCTGATTTTGTATTTCTTTTGGATGTGATCCAAAATATGTCTCACCACCCATACATGAACCAACATCTTGATCAATGATCTGGAGATCACTGACCAAGAACCTTGCAGTGCATTCAACTTAAACTTCATGGATATTTGTCTCTGCTTCATTTCTTTTATCCATCAAGGAACTTGAGGCTTCTTCATCATGATGGTCACTGGAATTTATGTTTGGAAAAAACACAAAAATACTCTTACTTCTTGGACAAGCATATGGATTTGATGAATCTTCCTTCCTTCATCATCTTTTGGCTTCAAGAGGAAACCTTCTAGTCTCCACTTCCTTGCACACTTCATCTACCATGTGTGCAATCCTTTCAGGTTTTTCCCATAGTAGGGATCTCTAAAAAAATTATGTATCTCAAGAGTGCAGTACTCTTGGAAAGAAAGGAACTCCTTTATCTCTCCTTTTAAATCATAGTACTCCATGGAATACTGGAAGGGTTCCTTAGAGTTCCTTCCATTGAACATTTGGCCATGGATGCTTGTATATTTCTTCCAAATATTTTGATCATACCCTAAGAGCCAAAAACCATCAACATCATTCCTACTACCTCTACATAAGGTACTACATGAGATCTCTTCATAGCCTTCCTCTTCATACTTCTCAAGGTCTTCTTATTCTTCATATCTTCTGCAGTATTCTTCATACTGCTCATCGAAGTCTTCTTCAATCATTGGTAGGAGCCTCATGGATGCAACATGACTTAATGATTTGTAATGTTAGTCAGCAGAGAGCATTCTTTCCACAGGATGAGCCAAGGAAAGTTATTTGATACCACTGTAATTATAAAAATTCTGATATGCATATCATATCCCTAATACTGCTGCAAAATTTATCAAAAAATTACGATTTGAACTTGCAGACACTCGGTAACTTTTAGACTAGGAAAACAAAGGTGTTTTGTTGAGAAATTTGTATGCAAGGGAGAAGGAAGGGGAAAGAAACCAAGGTAAGTTTCATAACATTGAATTAATCTTCCCTAACACATTTATATCATGGACCATTCAGGTTTTAGAGTCCGTTATATGGAAACTCAATCCCCCGCTTCTGGGTCACCTAACCGTGAAACTAGGAAGACTTATTCAGTCCTTTCAACCAGGGGATTGGGGAAAGGCACAATGGAGCTGTATGAAATTTATATATTAGAAAATAATTTTCAATAGAGTCAGGGCTGTTCTGGATAATTTTAGGGATTTTAGGAGTGATTCGGGAATTTTAGGCAATTTTGGCCTAAGGAAGTCCTGTGCAATGGAGGCTACCAAAACACTATACGACCTCGAATAATTTTCAATATGAGAGTATTTATGTATATATGGTTCTTTAAATGACACACTGAAACTTTCATAATCGAAATTTACTTAATATAACTCCCAGAATTGAAGAAATAGTTAGGCTAGTCAATTTAGCCTAGTCATCTAGCTAGGGTGCATAGAAACACATGAAACTCATGGAAGAAGTGCATAATATATGAGAAATTAAATTAAAGGATACTAATACATCTCATATAGACATATTACATCACTCATAATCATTCTCATAGACTTGACTCATTTATCATTTCATTTACTTGACCAAAAACCCTCATTTAAGCATGGATTGAAGCTCATTGACAGAAGATGTGGAATATGAAATAATTGGACAGTATGTTGAAAGTAATACAGATTTTTATGATTTTTTATAAAATATTATATTCAAAGTAAATTATTATGCAAGTTGTAAAGCAGAGACTAGCTCGTCGGGCAGCTCACTAGCTCCATCTTCGGGCCTTTCCAAATAGGGTAAGGGTGATTTGAATTATTTGTTTCGGAATTGGGGGAATTATATATTTATGTTAATGACTAATCAGAAAAATATTGTATTTATTTGGAGTCATACAAGTCGAAATATGAAAGTTACAACAAAACTGGTCACTTTCCAGTGCAAATATGGACTAGGTTGACTTAAAATGAGTAAATCTCGGCCATTTCGAATCAGATTGAAATAAAACTTGAATATGATGTTAATTAGATAATATTACATCCAATAAAATAGAAATAACTCTCATCAATGAACTATAACACTCTCTTCAACGTTTTCCATCATTACAGTGTATTTTAAATACAATATTCAAGGAAGGGCATGGGGGTTTGAACCCTTAGATACTGGAAACTCATGGACCTGTTAATGACACCTGATATACATAAATGGATGGATGGATTATTTGAAAATTCCTGAATCAACTCAGAGACGCTGCTAAAATCAAGTGCATGCCTTAATAATAATTATTTAGCAAAATTTCCCTAGGCTAATTAATTAATGCATATTTGTCCCCCTAGGTGTTTAGCAAGTTCCACACATTTGGTGGTCAAAATGTGGGGACAAGACACTTTATCACTAGTTTCTCAAGGAGAGGAGCTCATGGAAATATATCCAGGCATATTGAGGGTGACTAAAATATAGATGAACTCAATGGTGAGTATTGCGTACCTGGGACTAGGAAGGCTAACAACAAGATCCCATTTTAAAAAGATAGTGATTTGACATTGAGGACTGTTCTCTTCACCATGGTACTAGTGGAATGAAAAAATTCCCATCATCATGTGACTAGATCCTAGATGTTGTGTTCTATAGAGTGCATACATCCCACTATTTTCAATTGGCATAAAAGTCTATTGAGCATCATGAAAGAATAGTTAATCGGTTGTTGGTTGGGACAAACAAAAAAAATCAGTTATGGGTCCATTTCAGTATCCTTTTTATGGATCAAGTTCCTCTTTTCATCCACGACATATCGATATTGTGAGCCTAGATGAATAGGATCCATGGATGAAGAGATGGACTGAGTTCTTTGGTCATCATGGTGGTTTGATCGATGGTTATGGGACAAATTTCTTTTGATGGATGTGTAAGCAACTGCTTATGGTAGAGGATTATGCATATGCAAGTACATACTTTTGAATAGATCCTGACCTGGCACTCCCAGAGGGGTCAAACTATTGTGACATAAGTAAAAAAAGGATTTCCATGCTTTTCAACTATTTATGCATTTTTTGAATATTATAATTTTTTGCGTAATAAGAATTTTAATTTCACTAATGTAAATGTCAGGTCAGCGAGGCCACCTAGGTCTTCCCCTATCTAGTGACATGGGGGAGGTAGGGCCATTGGTGCATGTGAGAAGGAGGAGAGAGAAGCACTCTAGGAGACCGAACAGAACCTGGAGAGGTTGACTGCTAACATACCAGATGTGTCATTAGATTATATCTCGCAGCATTATTAGAGCCACACAGTGGATTTTTCCAAGAGGATTGGAAGTATAATCCGTCGAGTAGCTCATGTTGTGATATGATATCATGAGCGCCATGATTAGCCTTGTCATCTACATGTATTGATTTATGATAGCCATGAGATTTATAGTTTTTGTCGAGTGATATCTAAAATATATGAGATTCAGGATTTTGTCCTAGTACTTTCGTGAATATTTTTCTTATGCTTAATATAAAAGCACCTTCTATCGTCTTTATATAAAATGTGTCTATCGTGTATGTGGATCTCATGTGTGCTTCTTATTTACATATGAAATATTTACATGGTATGCTTATTATACATTTTATGAGGAAATGCTTAAGAATATGTAATATACCAATCTAAAATAAAATTAGATAATGAATCAACAACCGTATTCATGCTCCTCGAGATATGTTGATATTGAATAAATTCAAATGATATATCTAGGATGAATACTCATCAAAAAAAGGCAAGGTAACATAGGGTCACGAATGGTGTAGACTCGGTTCAAATTGGAGACCATAAGTTGAGAATCCAAATGGACAATAATGTGGTCCACACCAAGGGAGGAAGCATTAGATAACAATCCAATCATCGCATGATAATTGACAATATTATTAGTTGAAAAAAATAGGAGGACTCCAGCTGAGCTCGTTATTTCATCTATAGGGGAATAAAGTACCCATGTTGTCGAAGTGAGGTTTCGGGTGTGTCAGCTAATGTTGTCCATGAAGCTGGAATAGGTTGTCATATGCACATTCAAGTAGAACACGATATAAGAAGTCGTGGTTGAGATGAGACCCTAACATACAAAAAGAAAAACTCTACACCATATAAAACACATTATATACAAAATGTACAAATAACTTATGCAGGATTGTCCTAAGAATAGTACCTTTTAAGGTAGATCCCATTTCTAGACTCCACTAGAGGTATCACGTCATAATCAACTAACTCATAGGCCCATTTTTCTAATACATGATTCACAATGTAGGGGCCATGCCACATGGACTCAAACTTTCCTGCCCCCATATTATCATGCATTTGATTATATGTTAGGACCAAATCACCCTCATTAAAAATGTGGGGATTGACTAATTTGTCGTACTGGGATTTTATGTTCTTTTTATGTGCCTTGTTGGCAAGAGAAACATCACAATGAGTCTCGTCGTTCTTGGTTAATTACAAAAATATTTCTTCCTCGGCAATCATCTTCTGTAGGAGTTCAATAGCTAGCTTTATATGTGGTATCTCACAATCAATATGTAATATTGGTTCTAAACCAGACATTAATTGGAAAGGTGTGATTATGGTAGCGGTTTTCATAGATGTCATATATGCTTAAAGAGCTAAAAAAGCATTACATGCCATATGATGTATCATGGTATTCAAGACTTTATTTATGGCCTCTACTTATCCATTTTCTTGGTGGTAGTATGGGGTTAATTTCTCGCATAAAAAATCTAACTTGGTACTTAATTCAACTACCATTTGGTTTTGAAATGTGATCCATGGCCAATGACAATGGCTTGTGGAACTCTGAATCTAGCAATAATGTAATTTAACATAAATATTATGATATGTTTTCCATATTATTTGTACGTAGGCATAGTAAAAACCCATTTTGTAAAGTATTTTACAAAGACAATGGCATAGTTATGCTCATCAGTGGAGGTAGGATTATAGTGCATAAAATCAATGCCCCATTTTGCAAATAGGCAGACAACAATAACTAGGTGTAACGAGGTAGGATGGTGTACTCTTTGGAATGGAAAATTTGACAAGGAGGACACTTCTTGTTGAAATAATAAGAACCCATCCCAAGACTTAGGATAAAATAATTAATCTTTTTTATTAATTTCCTAGGTCCTACACTAGATAGTTTGCACCCAGTTCTATTTTTTAGGTCAAAATTTTCCAAACTACCTCTTGGAATGAATTAGAAATATCCTGGATAAGATTCTAAAAAATATGCAGTCTTTCTAGATTGGCAAGTGTGTAGTTCTTCTTTTTCAGGAGTTTACATCTTTTCTACAGTTTTAAGGAAAAAGCTAAATCTAGTTTTAAGGTAGACTGCCTTGTTTTTTGCACCAACTCACCTCCCTTCTTTTTGTGATGTAAAATCATGATAAATTCCACTTTCCATCACTTATGATATCTACCTACTCATTCAGCATATTTGTGAGAATCTTGACTGGTTTGGAAAGTTCTTTATGCACATATGGGGGGTTTTGACTAGTTTAGTAAGGCTTCTTTTGTACTGATTTGAATAGCATCCTAATGCTTTCGAATACTTCAAGTATCTAAATCATGAGAATAATTTATATATTTAATGATGGTTGATGTAAATTAATATATCAGCAATTTGTGTATTAACATATATTCAGTCTCCTTCTTGAGTGTTTCTTGCATATTTTCAAGCAATGTTGTGAGTTCAATTGTTCTAATATTGGGATTAACTTCCACATGGTAATAGATCCTTAGTATCTCAATTTTTCTCCTCTTCAATTTTCTTTTGCAGGGTCGAAATCACTCACTTGGAGCACAAAATGTCTATTCAAGGGCACAGTTGTCAAAGAATGGATCAATCTCAACAAATCATCTCAACTCCATTCAACTAATTCGAATGGAAGGCAAGGATGAATATTTTGATGACAAGTAAAGGGCTCTACAGAGTGACCATGGAAATTGAATCTAAGCCTAATGCAACAATAGAGAATATCAAATGGCATAATAGGAGAGATGAGGCATATGGTCTCTCATGTCTCAGCATTTCCAGAGACCTTCTATTTCATCTTGATGGTATTACATCACCGAATGAAGTATGGGAGAAGATTCAAGATTTTTTGGGGAAGATAGATAATATGAGGGGTCACCAATTGGAGAATGATCTGGTTTCACTGAATCCAATCAGCTTTGAATCCTTGCAAGTCTACTTCTCCAAGTTCAAATCATAGGTTCCTGCAGCTAAAACCATGTGGTATTGATAAAGAATATTAATAACTATCCTTGTCCATGCTTTCGAAGCTTGGTCCTCACTCCTCGGTATTTGTTTCGACCTTCCATGCTACCAAGTTGACAGTTTGAAACTGGAAGATTCCTTCACTGGAAGATTTCATGGAATCCTTGACTCATGAGCAAGACAAATTGGTCTTGATGGGAACCATCAAACCTTCCAAAGATCAAGCTTTGGTTGCTATATCTTCCAAGGTAGATTCCAAAGGAAACAATAAGGCTAAAAATCCTCTATATTAAAAAGGAGACAAGTCCAAGTCTCAAGAGGAGTCCTCAAACTCCAAGAAGAAGAACTTTTAGAAGAAGAAAGGTAAAGGTGAAGGTAGAAAGTGCACATAATGTGGTAAGGGCTTTCATCCTAAGAGCTCTTGCATGAAAAAATAGATAGCCATTCTCACTCAACTCTTAGAGAATAAAAACATCTCCCTTCCTGGTGGCACAAGAAACAAGGAAGGAGGATCAAGTTTTTAAGACAAGGAGAGAGTTCATGCCCCAGTTGCAAGCACTGTAAGATCTCCTTCATTTATCATCGATTATGGAGCTTCTAGGAACTTGATTTCAACAAAGGAAGCCTTCTCATTTCTTAATGATTTGAAGGTTCCAAATATTTTGTTGGGAGATAACTCAAAAATTGAAAGTAAGGGTAAAGGTAGCATTGATTTTGGCCATGGTTCCTTCAATAATGTTTTGTATGTCCCATGTCTTGTTGTTAATCTCTTTTCAGCCTATAATAAACCACACTGGGTCTCCTAAAAAGCTCATTTTCTCTCCCAATGAAGTTGAAATATCTGATATTACGAATGGTAGAGTCATTTCCAAAGGTTTTTTGGATCATAGTTCAAAAGTCTACAGGTTCTCACACTTCATTCCTTTCTCTAACCCCCCTGCTATCCTCACCCATGCTAACTAAGCAAGAAATATTTGGTGTGAGAGTTTTGGTCATCTAAACTATAACTACCTTTCATATTTTTGTGAAAAATATATGCTTTCAGGAAGTTCCAAAGATAAAGTTTACCAAAGGAGTATGTCAGGGTTACATTCTAGGAAAACAACCAGAGCATAAGTATGAGAGAGTCAGTCATGAGCAAACCTCTGCACCTATTGTGCTCATCCATAGTGGCATTTCTAGTCCCTGCCCTTATATTTCCATGAGTCAATCCAAGTATGTATTAACCTTGATAGATGAATTTTCTAGGTACTATTGGGTTTACTTCCTTAAACTCAAGTCTGAATTTTTTTACCACTTCAAGGTTTTCAATGCCTTGCTTGAGAACCAGTCTGGGAGGAAACTCAAGATCCTCAGATTTGATAATGGAGGTGAATATGTCAATTTTGAGTTCATTAATTATTTTGAAGATGTAGGTATCTATATGCAACACTCTATTCCTTACACACCTCAACATAATGGTGTGGCTAAGAGGAAAAATAGAAGTATATTGAAGGAGATGGCTACTCCTATGATGGAGTCTAAGACTTTTCCACCAAATTTTTGGTTTGAAGCTATAAGCTATGCACCCTCAATATATAATAGGGTTCCTCACAAGTATCTTGATGGATTTAATCCTTTTGAATCTTGGAGTGGACACCAGCCTGATGTGTCTCATTTCAAGATTTTTGGCTCAAGAGCATGGACTAGAATTCCATTGGAAAAAAAAGAGGGATTTGGAGCCCCAAAGCCAAGAGTGCCTATTTTTTTGGTATTCTAAATATTCCAAAGGGTATAGGATGATCAACATGAGCACTCAAAAATACTTCATTGAAAGGAGTGTTCAGTTCGAAGAAGAACCTATGGTAGCAATAGAAATTGGAGAGTCCTCCTCACCTCCTCCACCTTTGATTGTAAGTGAAGTAAATAATGAAAGTTATTATTCTGATATGTCTAATACTAATGATTTAATTTCATATACAAACAAACCTATAATTCCAAAGTGGGAAGCAAAAAATATCCAAGCAGCTGTGGAACTAGCTGGAAATCCTAGTGATTCTAGGAGGACTAGATCTCAATTCGATATTGCTCTTTCTGTCAAGGACCCTTTATTTGATGATAAGTTTTTTATAATGATTGGATCTGATCCAGAGACATATTAAGATGTTGGTCAGTACCCAAGAGGGAAAATATCCATGAAGGAGGAATTTCATTCACTCCAAAAGAATGACACATGGGATCTAGTCATTCTCCCCCAGGGAGAAATCTAGTCAAGTGTAAGTGGGTTTTCAAAACTAAATTTGTTGATGATGGTTCTCCTCTGAAGTATAAGGAAAGGTTAGTGTCCAAATTCTTCTCCCAAATCCAAGGCATTGACTAAAATGATACCTTTGCACCAATTGCAAAGATGGACTCCATAAGACTAGTTTTAGCCATTGCAAATTCCAAGCAGTGGGAAGTAAATCACATGGATGTGAAGAGTTCCTTTCTACATGGTGATATGAAAGAATAAATATAAATTCAGCAGCAATAATTTTTTGTGAATAATCCATATCTTGTGTGGAGGTTGAACAAATCATTGTATGGACTAAAATAAGCTCCCAGAGCTTGGTATGCCAAGATCGACCGATTTTTGCTATCACTGAACTATTGTAGATGCCAGTATTATCTAAAATTGTATTTCAAGATTATTCATAGTTCCTTAATAATAATTATATTGTATTTGTATTACCTTCTGATCACAGGAATTTCCAAGAAATTAATTGCCTCATTGAATGATGCAATGAACCATGCCTTCTCTATGACCAATTTGGGATTGTTAAGCCAATTTTTTGGGCTTAACATTTCTCGATTAGATATTGGAATCAAGGTACATTAGTCCAATTATGATTCATATATGATGAATAATTTCAGAATGAACGATTTCAATCCAATCAAGACTCATTTCCTTTCAGGAGTTAAGCTTGAAGAAGCGCATCAACTCCATTGGAAAACAACACTCTGTATCGGAAATTGGTTGGTTGTCTTGTTTATTTGACTCATACTCGACCTGATATATATTATAAAGTGAGTGTGGATTCTATATACATGGATCAGCCTCATGACATCCATTGGAGGGAAGCAAAAATAATCCTAAACTTTGTACAAGGAATAAAAACTCATGGGATTCACTATGTTGAACAATCTAGCCTAGAGTTAGTTGGTTTTATTGACTCTGATTGGGAAAGTGATAACACTGATATGAAATAAAATTATGGATATGTGTTTATGCTTGCATATGGACCAATTATATGGTCAAGTAAGAAACAAAGTGCAATTGCACTTTCATCTACAGAGGAGCTGTGAATACAGCTACTCAATGTTTGTGGTTACAAGGAATACTTGGAGAGTTTGGGATCGAGTCAGATACTTATACATTCATATACTGTGATAACAAAATTAATATTTGAATCTCAATTGATCTATTACTAAGGCAGTGAACCAAATACATCGATATCGATATGCATTAAATCAGAGGACTTGTGCATGATGGGGTCATTGATCTGCACTATTGCGCATCAACTGAGAAAGTTGCAGACATATTCACCAAGATGTTTTCTGAGAGGACCTTCAAAAATCTCAAGTCACTACTTGGGATATCTGATAATGTGATGAATACATATTGAATACCATATTGCATACAGTTTTGTTCATGTCCATGTTTAAGGGAGGTTTTTCCCCTTGTGGTTTTGCCTCTTTCCTTATTTTGTATGGACAAACAATATGTAAAGGGTGACTAAGCCTTGTTTCTAGGCCCTATATATATGTTTTTTCCTAATTTTTTACCTAAAATCATGCTTAAGAGGGGGTGTTCGAATAATCAAAACCCATCCGAAGACTTAGGATAAAATAATTAATATTTTTTATTAATTTCTGAGGTCCTACACTAGCTAGTTTGCACCCAATTCCATTTTGAGTTCAAACTTGCCCAAAATTCCTACTGGAATGAATTAGAAAGATCCTAGATAATATTCTAATAACTCTATAGTCTTCCCATATTTTCAAGTGCGCATTTCTTCTTTTTCAGGATTTTCCAGCTTTTCTGCAGTTTTAAGGCAAAAGCTAAATCTAGTTTTAAGGTGGACTGCCTTGTTTTTTGCACCAACTCACCTCCCTTATTTTCCTCATGTAAAAGCATGATAAATTCCAATTTCAATAACTTATTATATGTACCTACTCATTCATAAAATTTGTGAGAATCTTGACTGGCTTGGAAAGTGCTTTATCCACCTATGAGTAATTTTGACTAGTTTAGTAAGCCTTCTTTTGTACTGATTCGAATAGAATCCTTGGACTATATACATCATGAGAAGAATTTATCTATTTAATGATGTCTGATGTAAATTAATATATCAACTATTTGTGTATTAACACATATTCAGTCTCCTTCTTGAGTGTTTCTTACATGTTTTCAAACAATTTTGTGAGTTCAGTTGTTCTAATCTTGGGCTTAATTTCCACGCTTCTTGATCGATTCCATACAATATTTGAAGATTAATGTATATACATATCCAAGGTGTAAAATATTATGGGTTGTATCCATCCCAAATAGGTGACTATCACATGCCCTAGAGAGGTGACTTCCACATGCCCCAAAGTGGCAGTTATCTAAAACACGCTTGGCCTCACCATGGCTTAAACAATGTCATAGAATTGATTCAATACCTTAGGGATATAGCATGTCACCAACTATCAAATACTATTTAGCATGGTAGTGAATAAGAGGACGTTCGTGATTAGATAGCTCGGGCCAAAAGCATTGGGTTTGGAAATATAGAGAAATATCTCCATACCACGGGTCAGACGTACTAATCAGGAACAACAACTCATCGGGGAGATCGTCAGTGGGATTAGCTTCTTGATAAACATGGGAAATTTCACACTAGTTACACAAACAATAATTATTTCTTGGAGTTGGATTTATCAAACTCTAGGTCAAACTGTTGTAGGATGACAATCCAACGAGAATCCCCCCCCCCAAGTGTTTGATGAGTTAAAATGTAATACATGGGGTTAAAGTCTGTGAGAAAAATTATTGTGCAAAGTAGGATGTAGTGAATAAATATATGGATGGATATGACAGCTTCCATCCAACTTCTCAACATGTGAGTAACGTATTTTAGATTCAATGAAACTCTTACTAAGATAATAAATCAAATGTTCTTGGTTGTTATTATCTTCCTGTAATAATACCATGTCAATAGTAGATAGAGAAGACACAAGATAAATGAGATAATCAATTGTATAATCAGGTGGATGCAATAAATATGCATGTGTTATAGCATGTTTGAGATTATCAAATGCACCTTAATTATAGTCACCCCCAAAAAAAGGAACTCCTTTTTTAAGAAACTGTTGAGGCCTGGAAATTCGTAGGCAACAACAGCAAGGGATTCTCCCCAGTCAACGTTCCCAATTAGCTCGTGACTGTTTGGTATAGGGAATTCGTCCAGTTTGCGGTCCGGCTACCATAGGTCAAGTAACAAAAACAAAGATTTTACCGGTTGTGGCCCGGTCCACTGTGTATTTGTATTTTTTGACTTAAGTATGATATGCAAGTTCCTAATTAACCATGCAGGGTGATAAAGATGCAAAGAGTAGTCACAATGTGATGCGCAGGTTCTTACCTCTCGTCTTAGAACTCACAAGCATCCAAATCATGCAAGAAAATAAATACTAACTAAACTATCTCTAGAGAGCTGGGTATTCATTCATGAGTAATGCACCCCTGTTCATGTGTTATGGAAAATCACAGATAGCTATTCTTATAACCAAACATGTAAACATGAAGAAAAGTATATATGATAAGATAGCTCATCAACGATTAAAAATTCCATTACTCATAGTGGAAAAGACGTCATAAAGGTACTGAAGAACATTCAAACAAGAACATAGGTTCAAGAAATTAGAATGCTCTTATAGCTAATGAGGCACAGCTGAAAATGAAATAGTTCACATTCGACGTTGCTCATTTAATCACATTGACATATTCCACACAGCACTTCCTCCAACCGGCAAAATTTGCAGTCTCTGGTTGTAAAACGAAATAGTTCCTCTTACAAGCATTAAGTTACAAGTTTTTCCAGGGAAAAATCCCTTGTTCATTCTCATTTTCAAATATTTAAACAAAACAGTAGATCACTTGGGTTCCCCCCATACTTGTCACTATTCGGTTCTTTGAACGTTTCATATCCCTCTTTCCATCTTTTCTGCGCATGCTCATGATCGGCTGAGTCACTGCCAGACCTTTCAGATCTGTGCTTTTGTTGCTTTGGATTTTGTCTTCTACTCCACTTGTCCTCCTTGCAACCCTACTGGTTTCAAATCTACCTTAACCAAATGGTCCGTCTCCCTTAGCGCCGCAGTAGTTTGACCGATCTCCGAAAACCACCTGCAATCAAACGATGTGCATCATTCATTGGAATCACATTCAAATCATATCAACTAAAACAACTAAGCATTAAGAGAGGCCATGCACAGTATTACTGTCACTAAGCTTAACCAATGTCGGCACTACTACTTCGTCTACCCACGGGTTCGCAAGAAACCACCAACGACAAGAACAGAGAACTCATCAGACACTTAGGGCACTGGAATCGGAAGCTAAAAGCTCTGCCCCAGCCGCAACGGCGGAAGCGAAAAAGGTTAAGGACACGTGACCCGCGATCAAGAAAACTCTCAATCGGAAGTCGGAAGATATTTACATCGGAAGCCAAATGACTTTCCCAGCTGCAACGGCGGAAAAGGAAAGGTTAAAGACACGCGCGACTTAAATATTGATAAGCATCAGCAGTCGGAGCACTTTGTACTTCAGGTGCTTAGCTGCTTTAGGAGCCGCAACGGCGGAAGAGGAAAGACTACGACTTCCGATTGAACAAAAATGATGCCCGATCAATAGAAACTATTAAGTGTTCAGACAGCTTTAAAATTCAACAGCGGTCAAAATCCATTTCACCTTCAAAACAGTGGCCCATCAAAGAACAATTAGCAACACTAAAATCCAATCTACGACCCGTGGAAAAAAACCAAACACAAACAACCTCCAAAGACAGGCTGCAAGTAAATCGTTAAAATCATCCAAAATTAAAACATGACCGAAAATTCACGGATAAAAATGACTTGAAGCAACCTTCAATCATGAGGAGGGGACCAAAATTTTAAGAAATTTGGGGAGAACAGTTGCAGCTACAACAATTGGCGACTACCTGGTGAACCTAGATCTCTGGGCGACTACTACTTTAAGTAACAGACTGTTTAACAATAAAATCAACATGTTGAATTCTTCTAGATGTATGGATTTCCCAAATGGCAGATACATGAACTTTGAATCATTGAGGGTAGTCCTGTTCAGGAAAATGGAAACCAAGGTTTCAAAGTCAAGATAACTCTTTCAAGGCCAGAAGTATGAGTTTCATTTTTTACCTCTGTCTTTGGGTAGCTTCCAGCTTGGACACCACAGGATCATAACATCTGGTAAACAGAAATATTCATTTGTTCCTCATTCCCATGCCATTTTGCACTTTTGTGCTTTTGGACTTTTGTCCTTTTGAGTCCTCCTCATGCCTTTCTTTGTGAATTTTTATTCAAGCTCCTCTATCCATAGTGTCCTTTTTTGTGAGAGATGTATTTAGTTTTCAGCTCACGGACGGAGAGGAACTTTTGGCAATTTTATACTCATATGATTTAGTACTTTGTTTTGATATACATTGCTTTCTTAGGATTTTTTGACTCTTTTTAGCCTTCTGGCTTTCAATTCTTGGCATGGGATCATTTATATATAAAATACTGTTTACCCTGCTTCCTTTCCATGGGTCTTTTTCTGTCACCCCCTTAGGACATTTTTAAGTGTGAGATGGATGGAGCCTCGAAATAGTATTCCAGACCTTTTAATCTTGAGTTACTTTACAGGGATTAAGCAGGATTTCAATGCGCTCACAGCCATTTAGGAAACTGCTAAACTAGAAGAAACTCTATCAGATAAAACCATAATACACAGTCTTATAATCAAGGATTTTAGTTGGTCTAGAATTCTAATGCTCTCCATGCGACCAAATCTTGCTTCTTTTATTTAAAATCAAACAGAAAATCTAAATTAAAACTAAACTAAACTTCATGACTCAAAGACTCAAAAAGACAGCCAAAACAGATTATTTATATACAAGACAGCAGAACTCAAACAGAATTCAGGAAATATAAGGCTTGAGAACCAAACCATTTACTTGTAAGTTCTCTTCCCATCCTTGCAGATACTGCAACTTATAAGTAGAAGGGCCAAGCTTTGCCACAATCTGAAAAGGGCCTACCCACAACTGCTGGAATTTAGTATGCTTTCCTTTCTCATCATGGGGGTGATCCCACTTGAGAACCAGATTTCCCAGTTCAAACTCTTTTGTTCCTGTGTTATGTTTGTCAAACCATCTCTTTATTACCTCCTGTTGTTTCTTAAAGCACTCTCTAGCTTTAGATCTAGCCTCTTCTGCTTTCAGGAGATTATTTATCCTTATTTGCAAAACTTCATCATCCGACCCTCTAGATTCTTGAGCTATTATGGAAGAAGGTAGCATGATATTGGGAGGAAGAATGGCTTCTTTACCATAGACAAGGGTATACGGAGACACTCCAATCAAAGACTTGGGGGTGACTCTATCAGCCCAAAGGGCATTCGGTAGCGCTGCATGCCAACTCCTCTGGTTTTCTATTACAGTCTTCTTTAAAATTCTAATCAGATTTTTGTTAGAGGATTCAGCCAGGCCATTTCCTTGTGGATAGTAATTAGTAGAATAATGCAATTTTATCCCTTTATCATGAGCAAAAGCAGTTAATTTAATTGATGAAAATTACTTAGCATTATCAAAGATTAACGAAACTGGAACTCCAAACCTGGTCATGATATGATCTTGTAGGAAGCCGATGACCGCGTCTTCATTTATCTTGCGCAGCGGGATGGCTTCGACCCAGCGAGTGAAATAATCGATCGCGGTCAGAATGTTCTTGTGTTGCAGGGAGGAATTCGGTTTTATTTCTCCAATAATATCCAACCCCCATTGCTCGAATGGCTCTATAATCATCACAGGTTTTAGGGGTGTCGCTGCTCTAGGTTGTCTCCCGCTACACCTTTGGCAAATATCACACTTCCTGACATGTGCGTGTGCATCTTTGAAGAGCGTAGGCCAATAGTAACCTGCTCTGAGGATTTTGTGGGCTGTAGTGTCTCCTGAATAATGTCCCCCAGCAGGCCCGTCATGCAAATCTGTCATTACTTTCTTCGTATCTTCTTTCTCTAAGCATCTCAGAAAAACTCCGTCATAGTTTTTCCTGAATAATATTCCTTCAACAATTTGATAGGATGCTAATTTGAGACCTAGCGCTCTTCTTTGATTAGAATTCCAATGTTCTGGCAACAACCCTGTCTGTAGGTAATGCACGAGGTCTCTATACCAAGGATAGGGGGCTGTAAACAAAGGACATACCTCCATTACATGTAGTTTGGCTTCATCCTCCCAGGTGTGTTCTTCATTTTTTCCATTTCCAGTGATCAGTTTGCACAACCCTTGCCCTTTAACTATAGAGGCTGGCTTGAATTCAAGGTCGTACTCTTGAAGAGCTATTACCCAATTTCCCCTTCTTTCTCCTAACTCCTTCTGTACAAGAAGGGACCTTATAGCTGGGTAGGGGACAATCACCTTGGTTCGATTTTTTTAAATATAAGGCCTGAATTGCTTTACTACTTTAAATACTGCGTAAGCTTGTTTATCAATGGCTGGGTAATTTAATTCGGCCCCTTGTATACCAGTGCTCATGAAAGATATTGGGAATTCATCCCCCCCATCTTCCTTTTGGGTAAGCACGACTGCCAATGAATCATCAGATGCAAAGGTATACAGAATAAAATCTTTGTTGAAATCTAGGCTTTTCAAGGAGTGTGCGTGTGCAACAACAGTCTTGATTTTGCTGAAGGCATTCTTTTCAATCTCATTCCATTTGAATTGTGCATTTTGCTTCACCATTTGTTGCAGATGCTTGACAATCTGAGCGAAATCAGGCACAAATCTTCGCACGAAGTTAATTGTTCCCATAAATGATTGCATCCCTTTTTTATTATGGGATAAGGGAATCTGTTCAATGGCCTTGATCCTTTCTGGATCAATAGAAATTCCCTTCTTTGAAACTATGTGACCCAGCAACTTGCCCTCCATGATAGCGAACACACATTTCTTGGGATTGAGTGAGATGCCATATTTCCGACAGCGTTCAAAAATATGCCTTAAGTGAAACGCGTGCTCTTCTTTCCTCTTTGAAAATATCGTAATATCGTCAAGGTACACTACAGTACTACGGTTAATCAATCCGTGCAAAGCTATGTCCATAGTCCGCTAAAACGTCGCTCCAGCATTTGTAAGCCCAAAGGGAATCCTTGTGTAGGAAAAGGTTCCCCATTTGGTTCTGAACGTTGTCTTCAATCTGTCTTCTTTGGCTACTAATACTTGATTGTAGCCAGAGAAACCGTCTAATAACGAAAACAGTTCAGAACCTGAAACCATTTGTAGCAGTTGCTTCGTGGTTGGAACAAGATAGTTATCTTTGTCTCAAGCACGGTTTAAATTCCTGAAATCCATGCAGAGTCTGATTTCTCCAGATTTTTTCCTCACTGGTACCAGATTTGATACCCACTCAGAGTGTCTGACCTTAAAAATGATTCTAGCCTCCAATAATTTCTTCACTTCACTCTGAATCAGCGGTTCCAATTTTGGATGCATTTTTCTTAAAGGTTGCTGATACGGCTTGACACCAGCTTTGATGGGAATAACATGTTTGATGATGCTGGTGTCATATGTTTTCAAATCTTCGTATGTCCATGTGAAAACATCTTTGTATTGTTTAAACAGACTAACGAACTTGTCTCTTTCTGCTGGTGAACAACATTTGCCGAGATTCACAAATTTAGGATTAGTCTCAGTCCCTAAATTTATCAGCTCGAACTGTAGAGATGAGCTGTGTCTTCTGAAATTTTCATTTAAATTGAACATTCTTTCTAACGTTCTGACTCCCTTCGGGATGAAATTATCGTACTTCATCTCGGCCTGATGTTCTTCATTGTCTATAATTTCTCCTTTAAATACCTAATCATTCGTTAAGCATTCTATAATTTGCTGGTCATCATCGAACACTCGTAGGTTGGTAATCATATCAGGTACTGAGGGCCTGAAATGTAATTCAACAAAGCATCGATTATTAGTGGGTACCAACCTAGCGGCTGATGTGGCCAATAAGTTATCCGTTGCATTTTTAAGTCTTGGAATTGAAATAATATTGAATGCATTAAAGCATTTAAGCAGGTCCCATACCTCATTTTGGTAATCCTTTAAGTGAGGGGAAACACAATGTATTTGATTCTGTATTTGTTTCACAATAATTTTGGAATCTCCAAAAACTTTCAGATTACTTACCTTTAATTCAATCGCTTTCCTTAAGCCCTGCACTAGTGCTTTGTACTCAGTTGTATTATTCGTACATTCAAACTCTAATCTACATGAGAGAAAATGTTTATTCTTCTGGGGGTCGATCAGGACACAACTAGCCCCTGACCCTTCTAACGTCTTAGAGCCATCAAAAAACAAAGTCCAAAAATCACTAACTACTGAATGCGAATCTACTCCTACGGATAAGTTTACTATGTTACAGTCAATCTCATCAGCCTGTGAGAATCGAAGGAGATCAGGCTGAGTGTCTGATGTGTTGCTGGCTTCTTCTGCTTGGTAATTTCCTGGTTCCAACTCAATAAAATAGTTTCCCAATACAGAATCCACTTGTTCATTCTTCTCATCCAATTGAGTAACGTTATATTTCATGTGAGGCTCCCTTAAAATCTTAAGCTGGTTCGGACTTCCTTTGTACGGAAATCACAGATGTGACCAATCAGAGGCAAAATATCCGTTCAGTTTCGCTGACCAATCTCTGCTCAAAACAAGACCATAAGCGTCTAGTATATCTGCCACCACGATATTAATGACTTGGGACACTTTATCATTTGATGCCAGATGGAACAGGACATCTTCCATCTCATCAATTACCTTCACATCCGTCCTATCCAACTGAACAACCCTCCACGTGGATGGTTTAGCCTGCCCATTTATCTTTTTATAGACTGATATTGGCATGACATTAACCGACGCCCCTGAGTCTACCAGGCTATTATGTACGTTGTGATTGAAAATTTAAAATGTGAGGAGGAAAGGTGGATGTTTGCTCTTAGACTTACCTCCAATGCTGGTTTCTCCGATTTCTTCTTCTTCTGTAGGCCGATCGTCAATGGGCAGCCTCTCATCCGATGCTTCAAGTGCTTTCAATAGTATTTCTTTTTGCTGCGGCACTTTACACATTTCGAATAGTGAAACATTCGCTTTTACCTTCTTTAAATCCTCCACGACGTCATAATCCATCTGATGTTCAATGGGATGAGGTTTATCAGCATTCATCTTTTCTTCATTTGGCTTGGCCAACGTATTATTTTGCTTAGGATCTTGGCTGGTAATAGTGAATTCTGGAATTTTATCAGCTAAGGATTTATTTTGAAATTTCTTAACATTTCGCTGAAGCCTTTTAATCTTTGGGAGTATGAGACTGTCTTCTTTAACCGACCCTTGGCTTGTTGTTGCTACGTTGGTTTCCATGACGTCCTTGTACCCCTGATTATTTTCCTCTTCAGCATCAAATAACGAAACAGAATCCCATAAAACCATGGTTTCCTCTTCTTGTTCTTTCGTTGAAGTAGTATTCTCTTTTCTTTCTTCATCTCCCTCTTCTGTTAATCTAGAATCCAACAGTTGATTCATGACCAACGTCACCAAGTTTATCCATTGAGGACAATTCTTTTCAGAGTGTGGTTGTTGGTGAAAAGTGTAAAAATTGTCCATGCCTACCTCTGTTAAATTCATAGATGCAGAATTGTGTGGAGGAGGTTGAGACTGATTGTTATCCTCTCTTTTCTTATAATAGGGCTTATAGAAATTTTGTGCTTCCTTTTCTTTCTCCAAGTCTATGATTTTATTAGAAATCTTCTGCATCATTTTGGCCACACTTTCATAATCTGGTGATTTCTCTTCCTTAGGCTTAGTAAACAATAAGGCTTTCCTTCCCCCACCTTTCTCTCCTGACTGTTCGGGATAATCTTCGATGCTTTCTCTTTCAGCTTCCACTATTTCCGCCTCTTCATAGGTTTTTGTCAAAGTAGGCTTGGCCCTACCTTTGGCAAACATGGCCAAATCAGGGCCTAAAGCTGAGGTATAATATTCAATCAGGACCTTGTCCGAAGGTTTGTCAGCGTCAGAAAAATTCTTGAGGTATGCTGCAAATCTTTGAGTAAAACTGTGCACCTTCTCCTTTCTCTCTTTCTTCAAGGTGCATAGTCCTTTCATGAGGGTTGCATGAGTCTTTTGAATCGCATACTTACTTCTGAAAATTCTCTTGAAGGTATCCCAATTAGGGATAGAGTTAGCAGGCAACCCAAAATACCATGATGCTGCAGCTCCTTTAAGGGTATGCGGAAATAATCTGCAAACTACATCCTCATACTCCCCATCCCTCAACCCTTCTATCACCAAGTAAAAACTTTGCAGGTGATCATCTACTAGTATCTTCTCATTGGGGTCGAATTTGGGCAGCATCTTTTCAAAGGATTGAGGTAAATCATGTAGCAGAGGTGTTAGATTTAAAGGTGATCTGGGTCTCTAGGTAGGTGGTGGATTTGGTGGGTTGGGTGGTGAATTAGCATTTACTCCTGCCATGAGTCTGGGTGGAGAGTGAGGAGGTGAGCCAATAGGAGTGTGAACAGGAGAACTGTGAGGGGTATCTGGGCCTTCTTGATTCAAAGGTAGTACAACCTCCTGTAAGGCTGATTCTACAAGTTCTTCCCAGTCTCCAACCAGCACTGAGTCTTCTACTGTAGGACGATCTTTCTTTTTATATTCTCTTCTGGGTAATTCAGGGATAATTGGCAATCCTCCAATATTCTTTACATACACCCTGGTGTGTCTTCTCAGGTCATTAACAACTTCATTTCCAACAGAATATAGATGTTCTCTATTCCTTCCTTCCGGAATTGGATTATGAAGTCCACTACTTTCAGAACTGTTACCGGTGGAATAATCTCGGGAAAATGGGTTTCCTCGGCCAGCCATGCACTGGCGGCCCTCCTTCTAGCACCAGAACTGTTGAGGCCTGGAAATTCACAGGCAACAATAGCAAGGGATTCTCCCCAGTCAACGTTCCCAATTAGCTCGTGACTGTTTGGTATAGGGAATCCGTCCAGTTTGCGGTCCGGCTACCGTAGGTCAAGTAACAAAAACAAAGGTTTTACCGGTTGCGGCCCGGTCCATCGTGTATTTGTATTTTTTGACTTAAGTATGATATGCAAGTGCCTAATTAACCATGCAGGGTGATAAAGATGCAAAGAGTAGTCACAATGTGATGCGCAGGTTCTTACCTCTCGTCTTAGAACTCACAAGCATCCAAATCATGCAAGAAAATAAATACTAACTAAACTATCTCTAGAGAGCTGGGTATTCATTCATGAGTAATGCACCCCTGTTCATGTGTTATGGAAAATCACAGATAGCTATTCTTATAACCAAACATGTAAACATGAAGAAAAGTATATATGATAAGATAGCTCATCAACGATTAAAAATTCCATTACTCATAGTGGAAAAGACGTCATAAAGGTACTGAAGAACATTCAGACAAGAACATAGGTTCAATAAATTAGAACGCTCTTATAGCTAATGAGGCACAGCTGAAAACGAAATAGTTCACATTCGACATTGCTCATTTAATCACATTGACATATTCCACACAGCACTTCCTCCAACCGGCAAAATTTGCAGTCTCTGGTTGTAAAACGAAATAGTTCCTCTTACAAGCATTAAGTTACAATTTTTTCCAAGGAAAAAGCCCTTGTTCATTCTCATTTTCAAATATTTAAACAAAATAGTAGACTGCTTGGGTTCCCCCGATACGTGTCACTATTCGGTTCTTCGAACATTTCATATCCCTCTTTCCATCTTTTCTGCGCATGCTCATGATCGGCTGAGTCACTGCCAGACCTTTCAGATCTGTGCTTTTGTTGCTTTGGATTTTGTCTTCTACTCCACTTGTCCTCCTTGCAATCTTGCTGGTTTTGGCTCTACCTTAAACAAACGGTTCGTCTCCCTTAGCGCCGCAGTAGTTTGATCGATCTCCGGAAACCACCTGCAATCAAACGATGTGCATCATTCATTGGAATCACATTCAAATCATATCAACTGAAACAGCTAAGCATTAAGAGAGGCCATGCACAGTATTACTGTCACTAAGCTTAACCAACGCCGGCACTACTACTTCGTCTACCCACGGGTTCGCAAGAAACCACCAACGACAAGAACAAAGAACTCATCAGACGCTCAGGGTGGTGGAATCGAAAGCTAAAAGCTCTACCCCAGCCGCAATGATGGAAGCGAAAAAGGTTAAGGACACGTGACCCGCGGTCAAGAAAACTCTCAATTGAAAGTCGGAAGATATTTACATCGGAACCCGAATGACTTTCCCAGCTGCAACAGCGGGAAAGGAAAGGTTAAATACACGCGCGACTAAAATATTGATAAGCATCGGCAGTCAGAGCGCTTTGTACTTCGGGTGCTTAGCTGCTTTAGGAGCCGCAACGGCGGAAGAGGAAAGACTACGACTTCCGATTGAACAAAAATGACGCCCGATCAATAGAAACTATTAAGTGTTCGGACAGCTTTAAAATTCAACAGCGGTCAAAATACATTTCACCTTCGAAACAGCGGCCCATCAAAGAACAATTAGCAACACTGAACTCCAATCTGTGACCCGTGGTAAAAAACCAAACACAAACGACCTCTGGAGACAGGCTGCAAGTAAATCGTTAAAATCATCCAAAATTAAAACATGACCGAAAATTCACGGATAAAAACGACTTGAAGCAACCTTCAATCATGAGGAGGGGACCAAAATTTTAAGAAATTTGGGGAGAATAGTTGCAGCTGCAACAGAAACCACATAAAACCATGTGTTTTCTCTACATAGTTACACACAAAACGATGCAAGAAGTTTTCCTTCCCTTGCAAACTTTGAATTTTGGTAATTGTTGTTGGTGGGGGTTGTGATAAAATATATTCTACTTTTAAGGGATGAATGTGAATCCTGAATTTAAAAATTATGAAGCAAAGTATGCATTCAGTGTCAACACAGAAAATGCACTTATGAAGATTTAAGTAGATATTATAACGTCGACATTTGAGGAAATTAGTTTTCAAATGGTCAATGTGAAATTCACAATGATTCAAATGGGATGGAAAAACATCGAGATAAAGACACACTATATCCTTAATATCATGGAAGGCATACAACATGGCCCGTTGGAATGTGGCATTGGCATTTTTAAGGCGAAAGGGTAACTTGCGATATGAAAATGTTCCCCAAGGACAGATGAAGGCAATCTTGTGTTGGTCTACTGGGTAGATTTTGATCTAATTATAGTTGGAGAAGACATCCATGATTCAAAATATGATGCTACCAGTGCAGTTATCAATAATCTGGTCGATGAAAGGAGTAGGATAATTGTCTTTGGGAAAATCCTTGTTTAAATCCCTATAATCGATGCATACTAGAATGTTTCCTTGTTTTTTCATGATGGTAAAAGTCTGTCAAGGGGATGCGATAAATAAATACATATTTCAGGATATTTTTTAATTCTTCCTTTATAGCTGCAGTCTTTTGGAGGTGCATGAAGGATTTTTTTCCAGATATACTTTTCCCTAGGGTGAGTTTTGATCTCATGAAGGACGATGGCATAGAGCCACGCAAAGATGTCACGAAACTATTTAAATGTGGTCATGTAAGCTTTAATTTATTCATGTGAGTAGGTTTGGCCTATGTGAATATGTTCCATGACCCCAGGTTTCACCGAGGCGTCAATGGGGATGGTAGATGTGATATTCCCCAAATTACCTTCAGTTATTGTATCTCGTGTGAGGATAGAAGATTGAGGATATTGAACCATATTTGGTGAAATAATGGATTTAATATCATTCTCTACCATATATAGGGGTGGGAGGAAATATGATCGATGATGGTGGTCCACCTAGGGAAGCTCATCCAAGCTCATAATATCCATAATAGATTTTTCTAAGGGAAATGTCTAGAGGGGATCATCTAAAGATGGAAAAGATTAGTTTAACTAAGATGATAAAGAATATGGTTCTAATTCCACTAAGTGATGGTCATCGGGATAAACTGGGTTAGATATCAATTGGAAGGCATGATATGTAGCCTCTAATGGGATAAGAGGCATCTGATTTCCAATCGATCGAAATTCAATCGAACTAGGAACAATCCAGGGATCAGTTCAGTCGAAGGAATGTTGGACCATGGACAAGATCATGTTAACTATGGCAATATGTGAATGGGGATTAGGTATTGGAAACACTCCTATCAGTGATGAATACTTGAGGATTCCTACCCCCACACTCTCATAACTTGGAGAGGAGTGTCCTAAAAGATGTACATTATTTGTAGGATGAGAGTTAGCGCCAGGTTTACAGAAGTCTAACTGGTCAATGGTGACATTTTTCCTTAGTGGGGAAACTACACAATGCAAAAGAGAAAGGATGTAACTGCAGTCATGGAATAGAACCAGTTTTGACCAAGTAATAAATTATTGTCCAAGGGAGTAGCAACTACTTCCACATGAATGGAAATGGTCTTGTCGCCCAACTCAATAGCCAAGGATTGTAAAAGTTTATACGGTTGAAATATTTTTTTGTCGAATGCTTTTAAGGGATGGGAGATCAGTTCAGTTCAAGATAGTTGATGGTTCACCAAGTGGAAAAATAAATTTTGAAAATGTGATTCAAAGCAAGAACTAGGAGCTAAGGGAATCCTCACAACTCAATATATTCACAAATTATGCATAAAAACAGTGAAAAAAGAAAAGTTAACACATAGGAATGGTGCCAATAACTGAGTTTATTATCATTGTCCAACGTGTAAATATGTCTGGAACATCCATATTATACAATGGGATAAAATCATTATCCTTTGGAGGAAAATTGGATGCATGCATGTGGCAGGCGTAGATTGGACCTTAATCCACCCGCAGGTGGACCAATGAGCTCCCAACCCACCTCAAACGGTCACAGATGGCTATGTGAACATGGTTGAAGGATTCTAGAACATATATGAGGGTATATAGGCGTTTTGGAGTGAATGGGTGAGTGGGAGTGTCTCTAGGAAGAAATAAATGGTCCAAAAGAGACAAAAACACTCAAATACCATGCATGGGCACCTCTGGTAAACCAGTTTCCCTATTTTAAGGACTAGGAGCACACCAAGGACTAAAAAATCATAAATGAGGGTGCAAGTGTCTCCATAATGATTAAATATGGGACCCTAGGTGAATTAATGAGTCCAAGACACCAAAATACCTTCCTTGGCCAACATAACCAAGGTTTGGACCATATGACATAAGTACAAAACAAATGAAAATGTGTCCTAGGTGTGTGTGACCATGGTACTAGGTGGTATAATTCTCTAAAACCCCCCTTTAATCCTATGTTAGTGTAACCACATCAAAAACTAAGGCCTTGGCAACTAAGGCTCAAGTCACCTCTTACAAAAATTTATTTTTCCATATAACCAAGGTAAGGAGGAAAACCTCGTGGGAGCAAAACCTCACCTCAAAAATGGAGATGGAGTAAAATTTGAAAGTGAATATCAGCAATAACCATGTGTCAGCCACTCCAAGAAGTAATCTCATATAGGTGAATATATTCTATGTGAAGTTGTCTACAGATGGGAAATACTGCAACGATATCACATGCTCAAGCACCAAGCTCCTAATGTAGTGCATTTACATCTCTATGTGCTTGGTCCTCTGTATATATATTGGATCAGTGTAAATATTGATTACACTTTAATTGTCACATCAAATTACATTGGGTGAATCAAGTGCAAATCCAAGCTCTCCAAGAATGCCTTGCAACCACACACATTGTGTAGTTATGTTCACTGCTCCTCTGTAATCGGCCTCGGATAATGAAAGGGATATAGTGTTTTGTTTCTTACTTGACCAGCATATGGGACCATGTGAAAGAATGAATACATAACCTGAATTGGACTTTCTGTCAATGGAATTTCCATCCCAATCCAAATTAGTAAATCCATCTAGTTCTAGTGGAGAACTAGCAACATAGTGTACCTTGAAGTGTTTGGTTCCTTTCACACAATACAAGATCCTTCTTGCATATTTCCAATCAATCTCATGAGGCTCCTACATATATATTGCAACATCACCTACTGCATAATCCAAATAATGTCAGGAGTGTGTGAGATACAGTAAGCTCCCAACTGGTTGCCAATACAGTGAGTTTCCCACCGATGGAGATGAATTAAAATCACCTAGCTTGACTCCCAAAAGGAAGGGACACTTGGATTACTTACATTCAACCATTTTAAACTTCAATAATAGGTTTGCATCATGCTTTGATTGGTTGATGTTGATCCCTGCATCATATTGCTCAATCTCCAAGCCAACAAATTGTTTCAACAATCCAAGGCCAGTGATAGAAAACTTACTATGCAAAGAGGACTTAATTGAACCTATATTATCAATGTAACTTCCAGTGATCAAAATAGCATCAAAATAAAACACTATTACCTACAATTAATCACTTATATTCTGCAAGTATACATTACGATCATATTTTCATCTCTCGAAGCATAGTGAAAGAATAAAGTTGTCCATCTTGGCATACCAAGACATGGGGGCTTGCTTGAGACCATAGAGAGACTTATTCAAACTGAAAACAAGTAAAGGATCATGAATGAAACCTTTAAGCTTCTACATATAAATATCCTCATGAATATCACCATGAATAAAATCACTCTTCACATCCATGTGGTGAAGCTCCCATCGCTTTGAAGCAACAATGGCCAAAACTAGCCTGATAGAATCCATCTTTGCAATCGATGTGGATGTCTTTGTATAGTCCACTCATGGAATTTAGAGAAGCCTTTGGAAACCAAACTATTCTTTTAATTCATATATGAACCATTAGTATCCACCTAGGTCTTATAGAACCACTTACATTGCACTAGTTTCCTCTTGGAAGGTGGAGGAACTAACTCCCAAGTTTCATTGTCTTGCAAATACTTGAACTCTTCTTGCATGGTTGTTTTCCATATCAGGTCAAGTGATGCTTCCTAATATGATTTAGGATCATATACAACCATCATAAACACTCTATCTGAAATATTCAATTCACAAGTGGATGAAGCATTATGAAATTGAGATCTAGTCTTCCTAGAGTCTAGTGGATCTCTAGAAAGATCACCAGCTTCTTGTAAAGTTTTTCCATCCCACTTTGGCCTTATATGTGAGTCATGATATGAATTCATTCCATCATCATCAATATCAAAATCATAAAAAACAGATAAAGAATCATCACTTACATCATCATGGAGTGGAGGATGTGAGCATTCCCCCATGGCTCTTCTTCGAACTATACACTCCTTTCAATGAAATTTTTCTAAGATGAGGGATAAAATATAGTGTGTACCTTTTAATATTTATCATATCCAACCATAATGGACTCCTTTCTTAGAGGTTTCAATGCCTTTCTCTTCTTATGAGGAATTCTATCCCAAGCCTTTGAGCCAAAAACCCTAAAATGAGAAACATTGGGCTTGTGACCACTCCAAGCCTCAAATGGAGTTTTCCCTACCAATTATTTGTGTGGAGATCTGTTATAAAAATATGCAGTAAAATTTATGGCTTCATCCCATAGCTTAGGTGACAAATCCTTATCCTCCATCATGCATGTTTCCATCTCTTTCAGAACTCTATTCTTGTGCTCTGCAACACCATTTTGTTGTGGTGTGTAGGGCACAAGATGTTGCATATGAATGCCACTTTCATGACATGGCTACTGTAATTTATTTTTTACATACTCCTTTCCATTATCAGTCCTAAGAACCTTTATTTTATTCCCACTTGTATTCTCAACTAAAGCTTTGAACACTTTGAAAGTCTCAAAAACTTCATATTTTTGCTTGTGAAAATACACCCAGCAGTACCTTGAGAAATCATGTATGAAAGTGAACACATATATTGATTCCCATATGACGGTGTGGGAAGAGGACCTAACAAATATGAATGGATCAGATCAAGCACTTGGACAACCCTCATTTCCTTTCCTTTGGCATATTTGCACTAAACATGTTTCCCCACTACGCAACCCTTGCATGTGCCTTTGGAAAACTTGATACTTGGAATCCCTTCAACCATGTTTTATTTTCTTTGTACTTGAATATACATGTATTTGATGTGTCCAAACCTCTCATTCCATATTTTTTTGTTCTCATTTGCATGTGACAGGAGCGCATTCCCTTGGGATTAAATAAGGAAGTGAGATAACTTATACATTCTTGAATCATGGTCAGCAAAACCCTTTGCAACAACTTGGCCTGTAGAAATTTCTGAAATATCCACATCATCTTGAGAAAATTTTATTCTATTGGATGTACATGTGTGTTTCATTTGATATATAGAGAGTAGGTTCGCTTCCATATTAGGTACAAACAACAGATTTTTGAAGTACCCATTATCTAGATCAATCCTTCCAATCTCTTTGTTTGGCATCTCAGATTCATCACCCATGAGGATGGATGGACCACTATAAAGATGTATGGTCTAGAAGGAATCTTGCATGGAATTCATGTGCCTTGACGTAACTAAATCTATGATGAAGTAATAAGATCCTGAATATCCAGCAACCAAAGCATGGCATCTATCCTTGTTCTCTGAGATTGAACTTTCCTCTTTCTTCCTTGCACCTTCTGGCGGTGGGATGTTGTTCTTCTCAAGGAGGTGTTCCATCATATCAATGGTTTTCTTCATCCATGCACTCTCTAGATGCTAACCTTTGTGAAAATAAGTGCATTTTTTCTTCTATTGCTTCTTCTTCTCTTTGTCCTTGCTAGGATTCAAACCCCCATCTAAATATTTGGGCTTCTCCTGCTACTTCTTCTCTTGTTGCTTTCAATCCATATATTTCTTATTTCCTTTTGCTTGATTCGAAACACATGTAGAAATGGATTGACCCTTGGTGTATTTGATGGCACCCATTTGCACCAATTTGTCTTTTCTTGATTCAAAGACTCCTTGAAGTTTGTCATTGAAGTCATTCTCCAATTTTGAAATATCATCTTGCATGAGTGGAATGTCAAGGAAAAAACTGAATACATAGGGCCTAGCTTCGAGAGAATGGACAAGATCAGTTTCTCCTCTTTCTTCTCAATGACACACTCTTTTATCTGAATCATCAACGATTTGATCATCTCAAACTGAGTTGGGCTCAGTGAGATCAAATCATTTTCGAGTTGGTGTCCCCTCATCTCATTAGTGTTCCCAAAGAGTGACTTGATATTGAGCCATTTTTCATTGGGTGTGGTAATATTTTTTACATGGAAGAGAATATCCCTCGAGATATCGAGACAAAGCACCTTGAATGCCTCATCCAATCTGTTGAAGTACTTCAATTTTTCCACATCAGAGTTGGGATCATTCTCAGTCCCCATGGAGACTTTGTAGAGGAATTTCGACCTCTGGATCACCATTTCGGCCTTCCATTCAAAATAATTGAATGGGATAAGTAATACATGACTCTTTTCCATTTTTTCTTGCACATTGGGTGACAAAGACATTTCCACTACCTCCAATGCAAACACTCAATTTTTTTTCTGGAAGAGATCCTAGATAGCAATTCAAACTCTCTGAATTTGATTTGCAGCTCCAAAGAGCTCTGATACCATGTGAAAATCTGATTCACAACAAGCTCTAGGAGCTAATGGAATCCTCACAACACAAGATATTCACAAACCATGCAGTAAAATAGTGAAAAGAGAAAAAACAACTCATAGGAATGGTGCTAATATATGAGTTTATTATCACTTTCCAACATGTAAATATGTCTGGAACATCATGACTATACTATAGGAGAAAATCGTTATCCTTTGGAGGTAATTTGTATGCATACATGTGGAAGGCTTAGATTGGAGGATCAATGAGCTGCCAAACCACCTCTAATGGCAGATAGTAGGATCTTACGCTAATTAGGATATTTTTATAAGACTTCGAGGATCAACATAGTGCAAGGTGACTAGGCCAAATATTCAACAATGTTGTTGTTTTGCGAAACTCGGGAATTGGGATTGAAAGTCACCTTTTGAATCGTGATTTTGGGTGGGTGTAAGATTGCATCTGATGTGGGTTTCTCTATTGACAAAGGACCCTATGGGGGAGGAGTAGTGGAAACAGAAGTGGAGTATTTTTCAATATTACCTCCATTGGGTTCTTTTTTTGGATCGGAGTCATATGTCTGTGCTCTAGTGGATAAATTAACCATCTCACTATGCGTCATCAAAACATGAGCGGTCATGGATGTTTCTCCTTGAAAGGGGGTCTGTTGTTGTTTAACTATATGATGTTGTTATGGTGGGAAGGGGTTTGTTAAGAGTGTGGGTTGAGTATTTCCTTTTATGAAAATTTTGGACCTGTTCAAAATGGGGACAATACTTCATCAAATGGTCATCATCACACATTAAACATGGGAACTTAGCCTTCTGTTTTGGTTTAGCATCAGTTGTGTCTTCATTGGTTTTGTTTTCCTATTTTTTTGAATATCTTTTGGATTTAACCTTATTCTTATTCTTACCTCCATATTTCTAATATGAATTAGATTGGACTGAATCCACTTTATCGGTCTTAGCAAGATTGGGTGAATTTTTGGTGTTGTTACCAACCTATGTCATAGATGTATCTAAGGCCAACTGGCTTTATGATCCAGTTGATTATGTTGTAGGCTAGGATTTGGACAGAACCAACTATATTTACATCCACATGTGATCCCAAGGTTGGTCTAGATGGGTCGGTGATAGGGAAGGGAGCATGGGGAATTATGTCATATATTGTGCCATATTGGTCATAAGATAAGCCTAAATACTGAGCACATCCAATGGCTTGTTCTTCAGTAACAACCCCACCCATAGATACATTTTTGGATATAACATGTAATAGTGATTTAGTAAACCAATTAGCTAGTAATCGGTCCAGAATAGGAGCCTTAATTAACCTACATCTCCATTTCCATTCATGGATATGATCATAAATATTGGTGGAGGTAGATTGTTGGAGCGAGGTTAAGAGTTTCATGTCGGTTTCATAGTGGATCGGTAACTAAAAATGCATCAAAAAGGTCATAGCCAATGATTTAAAAATGTGAAAGAATGTTGTTGTAGTTCAATATACCAATTGGAAATAGTGTCAATTAGAGTTCTCTGAAAGAGACTCAAACTAAGAAAAAAAATCATCCATTAAGGACTTTGAGCACCATAAGTGATATGCCATCATGTGGTGTTTTGTATCTTCATCTAGTTTTTCATCAAACCTAGCTATGTCTGATGGAAATTTAACAGGAAAAGGTGAACAATCAAGGTTATGTTGAATGGGATCATTGGTTAAAAATGACCGATATGGAAGATCTAGTGTAGACATAAATGGTAACTGTCGGTTTGCTTTAGTATACTAGTAGTATTGATATGGTGTTTGAGTACCAGTAGGATCATAAACAGATTGATAATAAGGTGTGGCCATGTATGGCGGCGATCCTCCCATATTAAAAGGTGCACCCTATGGTGTAGGTGGAGGTGGGACAAGTGGTGGAGCTGGAGGTGGGGGTGGCATAGGCGGTCCTCTAGCTGGAGGTCCAGCCGGTGAAGTGTTTGTTAAATTATGTTGGCCCCGTGGGGTATTCATATTTCCAAGGTAAGGTACTCCAAGATGAATGCTTCCCAAAAAATTGGGTTGGTAGATTTGATTCATAACCATGTTATGATTCCATGAATATGTGTAACCCCATGCAGGTTGACCCCATGATAGATTCCCCTATGAAGGTTTTCCTATGGTTGGAGGAAGACCTCCAATCATATTGTAGATGGTAGCTGAAGGTTTCCCTCTAATTTTGTTATGTCCACTAACCATAGGTTTCCTCCTAGTCATGTTTTTCCCTGTGGTTGACGATTATCCTTCAGTTGCAAAATCAATATTGGTTGAGGGTATCCCCCCAATTATCGAGGTTAAAATAGGTGTAGAACTAACCATTCGGTTTGGAGACAATAAAATGAGAAAGGATGATTATACTAGTTCATAAGAAACTACGTTAGAGATCAATAATCCTGGTGAAGGAACAGTGTAAGAATGAATGAGGGTATGGTATTTGAGATTGACTACATTCTAAATGGATGGTAAATAAGAATTAAAAAACTGATGTCTCACAATTTTTCCAATTTCACATATACAAGATATAGTATTGTTAAGTGGTCCTAAAAACAAATCATTTGAGATGGGTCTGTTAGAACATAGGGGTGGAGGTGGAATTAATTCCGCATTCAATGGTGTACCAAAATTACAAATAACTTGTCCTAAGGAAGTACTCCAAAATGGAGTAGATGGAACAAAAACAGATGTTATAGGATCATATGGGGGTCGGGTAAATATCCAATTTATGGCTCCAGAATACCCTTCAAGTGATGCATGAAAATATATATCACGTAAAGAAGTATTTTCTACCACTATTGGTCCCATGGCAGTGGTGATAGATGGAATTTTGCAGGGAGAATAATATCATCCCAATTTAGTAATTGGCATTCCTTCTTTGTGTGGACCAGTTGTAGTAGGTTTGTCCATTTTTTCCCCTACACTTCCCTCCCTGGTAGGGGAATATTCAAGTGCAAAACCCTACCTCCTGTCAGATCTACTCACAATTTTCTCACCAAGAATACTTGGAAAAATATTTCCCTAAATGTTTTCTAAAAAATATACACATTGGAATTCCTACTCAAACTAAAGGCTACAAGAAAACTTACGTGGCAGGTGAGTTAAAAAGAAGGATCCTCAAAGTAGTGTCAAGTTGTCCTAACTCAATATATACCATAGGATACCCTAACGGTATGTGCGTAGTATCTCCCCAAGTGTTTTTCTCGTTGTATTGCAACAACGGGGTGACCATCATGTCAACTCAGTTGGTTTCAGGTACCTAGAGGGGTCTCCCGATATACACAAGGTACGTGGGAGCTCAAATCCATAGTAGTGATGTCTAATCCAAAACCATTCAAAAGGGGCCTTCCTATATAATGGCAAGTACATGAAACAACCTTTATGCATACCATTAAGTACATGAAAGTATGTTCTATATATCGACAATTACATGAAACTACGCAGTCCCCAAGATGCAGTGCGGGAAAAATAATGACAACTACTATACTTTAAGATGACATAACACGTCTCTAACATATCACTTAAGTTTCTAAATATTTTAATTTCAACTAACGCTTTATTTCATCTTGAACAATTAAGTGGGCCAATGAGGTGTGGACTCATCCAAGGTCATGCATGAACTAAATGAGATGCAATTATTTTTCTTTTGATGAAGTCTAACTATGGGAAAGAGAGAGATATTTCTTCTTCTTCTTAAGACAAGTGAATTTTTCCCAAAATGAAATACCACTCTTTTCACTTTCCATTTCAAGAAAAGACGAAAATACAACTACAAATATTTCAATCAACCCAAAAACCAAACATGAAACACCAAAGAAAAATTTGTTCTTATTTTTTATTTTTCAAAGAATCTAAAAACTACAAGGTAAAATGAAAAATGAACTTCTTTCAATTGCAGAACATATTAATTTGTGTACAAAGAAAAAAAGAAGTTAAAGAACAATTCAAAAGATTCTTGGATATTAATCAACCATTCAAATAGCTTAAGAGATCATGCTTTTAACTTTATCGCTTTGGGGTGATCTAAGTACTCTTTTTTTTAAAGTAAAAGAGAAGAAAGTGTGTAAAATTTTCCATCTCTTTCAAAGTTCTTTAAACAATCATCAAAGCTCCAAAAGATGCATGTTTTCAACAAACCCAAGCGATGCACTTAAGAGTGAAGGAAACAAAATTTTGATTTCTCTTAACAATACATTCAATAGATTCTAAGAACTATTTTGCTCACTTTGTCTTGATTGAAACAATAAGAGATCAATCAATCCTTTAATTGGCATAGAAAATAAGTTTCGAAGAAAAATTCTCACCCAAGATACTCAAAACTCAAACTCAAAAAAACTCAAACCAAAACCACAACAAACAAATATTTTATAACAGTACACTTCAAAGGCTTAAAACTCAAAGCAAATCTTATCATAGGCTTCCTAAGAGCCACAATACTAGATACTCCTGTGAGGGATTGAAATTTCCCAAAACAAGATAGGAAACTTCTTGAATACCCGTGATTCACTAAGAAACCAAGCCATGCTCCAAGTCTCAAGAAAATATAAGAAAAAGAGGCAACAAACATATCTAGAGAAGACTGTGACTGAGAGAAGTAAGAGATAGATATTAGAAAGATACCTAGTCCAAACTTGAGCGGGGATATGAGCCCTAATGAAAAATTTTGTAGGTTGATGCATTCTATTGTGCAGCACAACGCATCTATCAAGGTTGACGCAACTACAGGGAATTCCCAGGTGCGTCGGTGGTACTCTGTGCATGAAGGAAGACTGTGTTAGTGATAGCATAATATATTTTCCTTTAAAAATAAAGGAAGAAATATCCCTGGACTCGGAGGATATAAATGGACTAAAGGTTTTAGAGTTTTTATGGATCATGTAGTGACTCAAGAAAACCAAAATTTCAACAAACAAGAAAAAAAAGTGAGAAGTTCTAAAGGAATCCCAAGGCAAAGTAACAGATATCTAGGGAGATTATCCCCTCCAGAGTCACCAATTTCATTAAAGGATAAGTCCTCGAGTGTGGAAACAAGTGGACCTACCTAGTTCAAATGAGTCGAATCTAGAGAAAAATAGAACAATACATTCACACCTTCGCTTAGACCAATCAAATGTTGATTAGAAATGAAGTAGAGAATACTTACCTCTAATATGGAGTTTTTCCTTGCTATCCTCGAGCTATTGCAATCCAAATTTGTGTATGAGAGAACCTATAATAGATTCAACAAAAAAAAATAGCAAATGGATTGATCTTGAAACAATTTAACCCGTCCAAGCAAGTTACCAAGGATATTTACTATGTATGATCATAACGATCAAATATGGGAAGGAAATGCATAATTGTATTAAATATATAAAAAAATACAACCATAGGCCTTGGTGTTATAGTCCCCTTCCAATAGATTCTTCCTACTCCAACATGTCACACTTGTCTTGAAGAAATTACATCAAGATTCTACACTATGGAAAAATTTCTCCAACATCTACCTACTATCAATTCATCCTCTCCTCACCCATGGATAACGGATTCATTTATATGACAATGAGGATAAGGTGGAGGTGGGAATATTAGGGAAAGTGGATGAGATGGGATCCCAATAATTTTGGAGCTCGAGCTAGATCCAAGTAAATAGGAAGGAAAGGATATCCAATCGGATTTCTCTCTAGAATATTCTCAAAACCCTAATTTCATTCCCATACAAAGGGTGGAGTGACCTATTAGCATAGTAAGGTGCATCTCAATATAGAGACACAACTTGTTGTATATTCAAGGCACATCATCGACATGGGTTGTTGTTAGACACCATTCATTGAGTGATTTGTGACACATGTTGCTAGGAGAGAAAGATGTGTCGAGGTTTCTCAACAAGTGAACTTGCAGGGCAAGGAAAATATGGACCATCCACTCTGATAATTTCTGCAGGGATTGTGGAAACATGAGGCTACAAGGTTTATGATATTGATTAAAATATTGTGTAACACATATTAATTTATTGCTTTAGGAATCCCTTGTGCAATAGAGGAACAATATGACGGATACTTTTTCCTAGATCCTTCATCGACTGCAAATGATGGTGGAGACACCTTCAACTAGTAACCATTTCAAAGGTGTGATTCCCTTCGAGGTACAAGTTAACTTTGACATTCCTTTATTTGAAGTCTAGATAGATGTAATGCTTTGGAGTAATGGTTAAATCTTTTAGAGGCTTATTAATCTATTTTAAAAAATTGGACAATGAAATGATCAAATTTGCACTACTTAAGTCCCTCCCCCATGTCAAAAATCGATGAGATGTTTAATGGGAGAGGCATGGTAGATATGATTCTTCAACATATGGGAAAGAACCCACTTGAGTGGATTTTTATATGCCCTCAAGGAGAAGTTCTACCCTATCAGAAACTATGATGACCAGTACAAGAGATGAATAAATTTGTGCAAGGGGAGAGACTAGATGGTGTTAGAGTTTACCAATATATCCTCCAATCAAGATAATTGGAATTTGTAAGGATCCGTGGTGTAGGAGATTGAGAATCCACAATTATCTGGCTGAAAGATCACAAAACTTCACACAAGCTACGTATCACCTATAGATTTTCACTGCAAAACACTAAAACATTCAAACTATGTTAGAATCATGTTTTTCCTATCGATGTGAACATGTTTTTAGGGTCCGTCACGCCCTCTCCACCACTTTGAATAAATTTAGAGGAAGCAAATCATCATAGGGGACTTCTGTGAAAACCCAGCTACTTCTAATGTTAAATGGAGAGAAACAAACATGAAACCTGCCTAAGATGGCTCAGATACCATGTTAAAATTATTGTTCCATATATATCTTCAAGCAATGAGTCCAACAATTATTATTGCGGTAAAAGGGGAATAAATATACACACTTAACAAAACAAACCACACAGGAAACGGATGAGTATAGCTCAGATAATTACATTATCATTGGCATTAATTAAATTTGGTGTTACAATAGTTTACATAATGGAATAATTCAAATGCATTAGGGAGCAATTCGAATCTACCAACTAGATCTGATTGTACCTAGTTGACTATCTAACTCATGGTATCTCAATCAATATAGGACTCCAATGGATCAACTCCCAAATGTCTAACCAACTCATACAATCAGTAATAACTAGTTAACTTAGTGTAACTGAGGTGGTAAGTGGGAAAAGGAACCTACTCCACATGCAACCATGCATTAGCCATGCATAACTAGCGCTAGCTAACTGATTGTGATCTAACTGAAAGTAACTGGAAGCTAACTAAGACTAACTAGTTCCAACTCCAACTAACTGATGGAGGTTGGTGACGGGACTCCCAGTGGCTCCTAAAATGTAGGGATTGGTCTAGGAGGCACCCAAACTGATGCATGCACATGCAATAAGTGGAATTTAACCTCTAGTAGTGTTCCCCGCACTCTAGTAACTGGTACATGTGGCCCCATTAGTCCAATTGGACCCAATGGTACTAGTGGACCCAAATAGTTAGTTAAGGTTCTTAAGTTAGTCTAAATAATCTAAATAGATAGTATGGTCAAGGGAGGATTAATAATCCTAACAACCCCCCTGAATTCTAACTTGGACAACTATGGGCCCTAGTAATAAGACCATAGGTCACCCAAATATAATCTAAAAGATAGTAAAACATTTTTCTTAATACAACTGAGGAAATAGGGGAAAGCCTCATGGGAAACCCACCTCCCCAAAAAAAAAGCAGAAATAGAAAACTGCAAGCTATCTTTAGAAGAAAGAAGCTTCCTCCTTAGAAAAATAACTTGAGGAAACACACTGATGCAAAATTTCGGTTCTATGCAGCAGCATGGTCCATCAGTGAACCTCTCAATGTACTTCTGAACGGATGACTATGTTTGTCTCTTCTGGATGGTGAAGGTAGGGAATGATCAATTTTTTGCTTATGTGGGCCATGTAGCTGATCATTCTCAATCATCAAGTAGAATCGACCTGGAACTTTGTTGCACCACTCTGTAGAGAGAGAATCTCTGAGAGACAGTGCATCGTGTTCATTCTGATACTAGGACCTTATTCTTCTTCAGTCTTCTGGATTTATAGCACCACTTCCAACTGTATCAAGGAGATTTCGAGCCCATCTGGGCTTAGGCTTATGATTAGGAATGGATATTGGATCTGGATCTAGAATCTCTTGATATTCAATCTCAATAACATGATCATGTTGAATGTGATCTTCTTCATCTGAATATGAAACCTGTATCACATCATCATCATCAAAAATAGGTGGAGAAATAGTTATACCTTGATGTGTTGTTGGAGGTGTGTCATACAACTGATCTTTTTTCAAACTGGACACTCCTTTCAATGAAGCATCTTCTAGTTGAAACCTCCATCAGTTTGTAAGCTTGTGCATCTTCTGCATATCCCAACAGAATGCATTCACTACTTTGGGCTTGGAAGGCCTTCCTCTTTTCAAGTGTCATTTTGGCCCAAGCTTTGGAACCAAAAACTCTCATATGAGAGACATTGGGCTTATTACCATGTAATGCTTTGAATGGAGTTTCCCCTACCACTAACTTGTGAGGCACTCTATTCTGCAAATATGAAGCATGGTTTATTTCTTCAGCCCAAAGAGAAGGAGGTAGATGTTTGGCATGCATAAGGCATGTTTGCATCTCTTTCAGTGATTTGTTCTTCCTCTCAGCCACACCACTATGTTGTGGTGTGTATGGAACTAAGTGTTCCATTTGAATCCCCTTTAATTCATGGAAACTATGGAAGTATCCTTTGTTGTATTCTCCTCCCTTATCAGATCTTATTAACTTGATCTTATTATTGAAATTGTTCTCAACCATAGCTTTAAAAACTTTAAAAGTCTCAAAAACTTCTGATTTTTGTTTCATGAAGTTGATCAAATAGTACCTAGAACAATCATCAATAAAGGTGAGGAAATACCTGCAACCATTAATGGAATTTGTGGACATAGGTCCAGATACATCATTATGTATCAAATCAAGTGTATATGCAGCTCTATGTTCGTTCCCAACATCATACCTCTTTTTTGTATGCTTACCTACCAAGAAACCAGCACATACTCCATTTGAACTTTGGATGGAGGGAAAACCTTCAACTATTTTATCATTATGGAGTTGCTGCAAATATTTGAAATTAAAATATTTGAAATTAAGATGGCCAAATATCTCATGCCAAATATTCCTGGTGTTGTTAGCATGAGATAGTGAATCTAAAGGAGGAGAGACAGGTAAGAAATGTAAGAACTCATAATCTTTAGTAGAGTGATTTGCAATACCTTTCGCTGTGAGCTGACTAGTGGCTTTTTCTGTGATCTCAACTGTTTTTGAATCGAATGTAACTCACTTGGGAGATCCTATATAAGTCATATGATAAAGAGAAAACAATTTAGCTGCAACGGAGGGAAAATAGAGGACATTCTTGAACTCACCATGCTTCCCTATGACTAAGCCCCTTCCTTCTGTTGGAATCTAGGAATCATCTCCCATGTAAATGTTAGGCCCCTTTGAAAGTGTGAGGGTATAGAAGGATTCTTTGGAAGAAACCATGTGGTTGGAAGCTCTAGAATCAATTATGTATGTTGTAGACTGCGTAATACTAGCTTTCAAAGCATGGCACCTTTCATCATCTTTTGTCTATGATTCTTCCTCAGGATTCTTTGTTTCTTGTGGGAGAGCAATGTTATGCTGCTTGAGAAGAGATGACATTTGATCAAGTTGCTTCCTCATACAATTATATTCAATATGGTACCCCTTTTCACAATAGGGACAACTTCTTTTCGAACATCTTCTTTTTCTTAGATCCATTGGATCCTTCGAAAGTCTTCTAATTATGTTTAGGCTTCGAATCAGCTGCTTTTGGCTGCTTCTTCATTGATTTCCCTTTGTATTGCAGTTTGATAGAGTCGGTAACTACGAGAGCCTGATATTTGTAGGCCTTGATGAATCCCATTTGAATCAACTTGTCTTGCTCCTTGATTAAGGACTCGAAAAAGGAATCTAATGAAGGAATTTTCCAATCAGGGAATCCATCCCACTTGGAATGAAATATAGAAACAAATACATAATACTCAGGACCAAGTTTTCTGAGTATGGAGAGGACATTTTTCTCATCCTTCTGTTCTATTCTGCACTATCTGCATTGAAGTGAAAGAGACTTGAATTTAGTAAAGAATTTCTCAATAGTCTCGAAACTATTGGGATGTAAGGATACCAGCTCATTCTCCAGGTGGTGTCCCTGAATCTCATCTTGTTTGTTAAACAAGTTCTCAAGCTTCTCCCAAGATTATTTGGGTGTCCTCAAACCTTCAAGGTGGAAGAGGATATATCTAGATATATGAGTGTATAGATAACTGAAATATTCATCACAATGGTTCAGAAACTTGTTCTTTTCAATTGGATGACAAGGCTCAGCCTCCCTTCCAACTATTATCCTGAGGTAGCCATGCTTGTGCAAGGCCAGCTACATATCAATCATCCAATAAAGATAATTGGAAGTTGTAAGGATCCATTGTGTAGGAGATTGAGAATCCATAATTCTCTGGCTGAAAGATCACAAAACTTCACACAAGCTACGTAGCACCTATAGATTTTCACTGCAAAACACTAAAACATTTGAACTATTTTAGAATCATGCTTTTCCTCTCAACATGAACATGTTTTCAAGGTCCATCACGCCCTTTTCACCACTCTGAATAAATTCAGAGGAAGCAAATCATCATAGGGGACTTATGTGGAAACCTAGTTGCTTCTGATGTTGAATGGAGAGAAACAAACATGAATCCTTCTTGAGATGGCTCTGATACTATGTTAAAATTGTTGTTCCATATAGATATTCAAGCAATGAGTCCAAGAATTATCATTGCAGTAAAAGGAGAATGAAGACACACATTGAACAAAACAAACCACATAGGAAATGAATGAGTATAGCTCAAATAATTACAGTATCATTGTCATTAATTAAATCTGGTGTTACAATAGTTTACATAATGGAAGAATTTGAATGCATTAGGGAGCAATTCGAATCTACCAACTACATCTGATTGTACCTAATTGACTAGATAAATCATGGTGTCTCAATCAATATCAAAGTCCAATAGATCAACTCCCAGATGTCTAACCAACTCATACAATCAGTAATAACTAGTTAACTCGGTGTAATTGAGGTGGTAGGTGGGAAAAGGCACCTACTCCACACACATCCATGTATTAGCCATGCATAACTATATCTAGCTAACTTATTGTAATCTAACTTAAAGTAACTGGAAGATAACTAAGACTAACTAGTTCCAACTCAAACTAACTGATGGAGGTTGGTGTCGGGACTCCCAGTGGATCCTAAAATGTAAGGATTCGTCTCAGAGGTGCCCAAACGTATACATGCACATGCAGTAAGTGGAAGTTAACCTCTAGCAGTGTTCCCCACTCTCTAGTAACTGGTACATGTGGCCCCAATAGGCCAAATGGACCCAATGGTACTAGTGGACCCAAATAATTAATTAAGGTTCCTAAGTTAGCATAAATAATCTAATTAGACAGTATGGTCAAGGGAGGATTAATAATCCTAAAAAATGGTATCCAAAAGAAACTAATATCAGTTAAGGCCATCAAGATATTCAATTTTTCAAGAACCCTTGAACCCCAATCATACATCAGTTGGTTGATCCAATGGAAAGATATTAACATTAGTAAACAAGCCACCTATCATGCGACATAAATTCATTCAAAGATGAGGTACTATGTGATGTTTTGCCACTTGAATTTTGTGTTTTTTTCTTGTTGGACAACCCTATAGATCGAAATTACATGTCGTTTATGAGTGCAAGCCTTGTAGTTTCATTATTACTTCGGGAGGTCAACTCTACAATATACCCAAGGTAGTTCTTACTATTGTAGTTTCCTTGGTAAAGCAATGTCGAAAGGTAATATCTCATATTGGTAATTTTTCCTTTTCATTGTTCAATCAGAACATGGAAAAAATTCAATACGACCACTAAAACCTCACTGCAATGTCTCTGTACACAACAAAAGAATTGGGTGCCTCTATGCTTCCAGGTTAATCACTTAAATGAATTGGTACCTAGTTATCCCTTACCTAGATGCTCTCATTTGGATAATGAGGAAATAAAACATCAAATTCAAGAACTCATCCAAAATAACCACATTCAATAAATCTTATCATCTTGTGGGATCCCAATTGTGTTGGTGTAGAAGAAGGATGGGACATGGTGGCTTTTAATTGATTATTGTTAACACCTAACTTTTGTCCACCTACCATGTAATCCTCCCTATAGCACATATACAACATTACCATGTTTCACTCTCACTCCCTTGGACCTTCATCAAAATAAAAATCAAAGTCACCACACCAAAAATGACTTTTTTATAAATTAAATTGCTCAATTATCTCGAAATAAATGAGCAACTTACTCCATGACTTGACTTTTAGATGTTTATATTCTATACCTACTACAAAAAGAAGCAACTTGAAACAAATATTATGATATCCCAATTTAGAAAAAAGATAAAAATGTTAAAGGCACAAAGGAAAATAAAAAATAAAAGCCTAATCCTCATCCTAAATCTATCCATTTTTCCTACAAATAAACCCTCAAGGTCCATCACTCAACACCAATTCTCCATTCATTGCTCAAGCCATTACTCTGCACAAATCTCCTCAAGATCCAAAATCTATCCTATGTTCCTTTCTCACATAGTCTAAGATTGTGTATGTGACACATAGTTGGAGAACCATGGACTGCTAGGATACCAAATGGATCCTCCCTTAGACATCTGCAGGGGGGCCTCCAACTACTAATCAAAGGTGACATTTTTATAATCAAAATAGCTTTTTGTATTCTTTAAATGATGTTGCTCGTGTGCTTGATAAAGAGTGCATATTTATATTATATTTACTTGCATTGTCATTTACTTCTAATTGATTGTTAGATTAATCATTGTATTTTCCGTTTTGTTTATTTTTACATTTCATCCTAAAACTCTACTAAGATTAGCACAACTCCTAGTAGGTGCACTTTTCCATTATAGATCCCTAAAAGTGATCACTATCAAGAATTGATGCCCAATCTCTTGGGTTAATTATCTTCATAATCATGTTAATGGTGTCAATTTCTTCAACAAGAGATATGAAGTCAAGACACTACCCGATCCCAATCGAGCAAACTAATGTATAAATGAAAAGCTAAGTCTAAAGAATGCCTCTTTGAGTGACTGGTCATAGATTTTGGATTGACTAATGCTCCAGTAATGTTCATGAGGATAATGGATTATATCTTTTGGCCATTCACAAACTCCTTCATGGTTGTATATCTAGATGGCATCCTCATCTTTAGTGGAACTTGGGTGGAAACATTGCAGTGAATTCCCTAAATCTTGAGAACCCTGTGACAACACAAGTTATACATCAATTTCGAGAAACAACCATTCAGCATGGAGACAATCTAGTATCTAGAATATATCATGGATGAACATGGTGTGAATTTGGAGATAGCCAAGATCCAATTCATTCATGATTGTCCATTCCCAATGATTCTGACAGAGCTTCACAACTTCTTAGTCCTCACCAACTTTTGTTGAAGGTTTGTGTTGAGTTTCTCTTATATTGCTTGGTTCTAGATCCAAGTGACCAAGGGACATTGATCCAAAGGAAATTTTACTTGGTTTGTCTCAATAGAAAGCATTCAAGGATATGAAATGATTCCTCTACTCAGCTCTAGCCTACATTATACCAGACCTATTAAAACATGTCAAGATTGAGAGAAATGCCTCTAATTATTATATTAGTGCATTCCTCAATTATCCTAAACATATAGTGGTCTATCATATAAAAAAAAAACAAATTATATCCATCAATACCCTACTTATGACAAGGAGATGTTTCCCATTGTGCAAGCTTTTCTCCAATGGAAAAATTACATTGTAGAGAAGGATATGATCATCCACACTAATCACAATCCCATGCAATTCATGTAGATGTAGGGAAAATTATAAAATTATCACCATTAGAGGTGGTTTTCATACCCAAAAAACCTCCACCTTAACATAAATTACAAGAAGGGAACTAGAAATTGAGTTATAGACTTCCTCAGCTGACCGTTGATTGTTTAACTGACTACTATGCTCAACTCTTATGCACATGATACCTCCAAGTGGCCCCATTTGTAAAAAAGACAACCATAAATTTTTTTTACCTATCATACATTGCATTCATGAAAATAGTTCTCAAAATTTCATCTCCGGGATGAACTTTTATACCATGTCGGCCACCTCAATGTTCCTTTAGAAGAATCTAAGAAGCTAATCTCGGATGCGGATTATATTCGAGTGGTAGAGAACTTTGGCATAGAGAAAAAAATGGAAGTATTGCAAAATTAATTCTTCTAGAAAAATCATTGACAATGTGTTGGAAAGTTGTAACAAACCTAAATCGGATTCAATCGTTACTAACTATTTTACACAAGTTTCAACAAACTAGCTAATAAGCAAGGAAAATTTCAATCTTAAGGAGTGAGCAGAAAGGGGATTCAGCAACATCAACAAGGCAAGGGAATGGTCCTGAATTTTCATGTTCCTTAGCACAATGCGTTGGGTCATTTTAGGTTTCGAACATCAGCCAGACTAAATTCTAATTCCACTCTCCTATGAGTCCCAACATATGCCAATTATAACCTTTACAATTCAGTCTCCAACAACCAATGGTGATAGGATTGGGATTAGGGATACCTTTATTAATTCTTGCACATGATCTAGGAACTAAGAATCAATCTCATGAAAGAATAATCAACAAATACTCATGAAATGGTGTTAATCAGAACCGGAATTGGTTTCCTCTCTGTATATTTAATAAACAATGAATGGTTACAATACCAATGTCAAGCAATAGCTTAAGTCCATGAATAATTCGAATACCTAAGGAGAGAATTCGAATTCAGTGAGTGAGTCTAGCTTAACTGACTCTCCACCATTGGTTCACACTCAGTTAACCACTTGACCAAAACCCTAATTGACTCACCAAACCCTAACTGAAGTCGAAGTGCAATAAATGACTGAATCTAAACTGAAGGAGATCAAACACATGTCATAGCAAGCCAACCATCAAGTGCTAGTGCTCCATGACTTCAATGAACCCCGATGAGGTTAACTGAAGTTGAACTGACCATCAGAAGTTGGTGGAGGTGCCTTGTTGACTCCATATCATTAAATAATATATTTAATGACAGGAGGCACCTTAACTGACTAGTTGAACTGATTGTAACCACCAGTTAGCAATTAGGTGCATCAATGTCACTCAGATCACCCCCGGAGTGCTCCAGTTAGCCTCCTTGACTGTAGGAGAAGGCTAAGTTAGCCTCCTTGACTGTAGGTAGGCGTGGGTGTGACTGGATGATGGAAATTAATGCTCCACTAATGTCAATTAATGTCAATTATACTTAGGATAGTGGTTTAACTAGGCCAATTTGACCAAAAGAGTGTGTATGATGGTAAATGTCTCCAACACCCCCCCTTAAGCTATACTCAGGAAGAGTTATAAAACATAGATGCATAAGAATGCTAGGGCCCGGGAAACTAAGGCCATAGGTCACCCTGTACAATGTTGAAACTAAAACAATGCTCAAAACAAACTAAGTGAGGAAAAGAGGGAAAACTCAGTGGGAAAAACCCCCCCTCAAGCTGAACACTAAAAGTAGTCTGGATCACCATGATGAAATCACCCCCAATAGTGAACGGAGGTAAGTGAACTTCTTTTCTAAAAATATCTTGGTGAAGATGTCTGCAATCTGCTCATCAGTCGGGCAGTATTGCAGAATGATGGTCTTGTCATGCACTAGCTCCATGATGTAGTGCATGTGAATCTCTACATGCTTGGTCCTCTGCCTGGTAACTAGATCCACGGATATCTTAATAGCACTTTGGTTGTCACAAAAGAGGACAGTGGACAAATTACTACCAAGCTCAAACTCTGAAAGAATGCCTTGCAACCAAACTGCTTGGATGCAACCATTCACCGCTCCTCGAAACTCGACCTCTACTGAAGATAGTGCTATGGCAGCCTGATTTTTGCTTGACCAGAAAATAGGGCCACCACCAAACATGAATACATATCTATAATTTGACTTCCAATCAATATAATCACCCACCCAATTGGAATCTGTGTATCCAACTGGCTCTAGCTCGGAGTCTGCAACATAGTGAATGTCGTAGGTCCTGGTTCCCTTAATGTACTGGAGAATCCTCTTGGCTGCCTTCCAATGAAGATCATGAGGTTTCTGCATGTATCTTGATACAGCATTCACGGCATAACAAATATCAGGCCTAGAATGTGTCAAGTACAGCAAGCTACCAATCAGCTGTCGATAGATAGTGCAGTCCATGGGAGGTGTGTGTTTTCCTTCTTTAAGGCTGATCCCTGAAACGAAAGGGAATGGTGCAGGCCTACATTCATCCATTTTAAACTTGAATAACATTTCTGAAATTTATTTGGACTAAGTGACCATAATCCCATCAGAATTATACTCGATTTCGAGCCCCAAAAAATGTTTTAGAAGCCCCAAATCACTCATTTCAAAGGCATTGTGGAGAACAATTTTGATGGCTGAAATGGAGGCAATTGTGCTACCTGTGATCAGTAAGTCATCAAAATATAAAACAATGATAATTATATGACCATCATGCTGCTGTAAATACACATTTGTATCTGATCTACATCTCTGAAAGTTTTGTGAGAGAAGGAAGGCATCCATCTTGGAATACCACTCTCTTGGGGCTTGTTTTAACCTGTATAGTGACTTCTTTAGCTTGCAAACCAAAGATGGATCAGTGATGTAGCCCTCAGGATGCTTCATGTATATCTCCTCATGAATATATCCATGCAGAAATGCTGACTTAACATCCATGTGATGCACCTCCCAGTGCTTGGATGCGGAAATAGCCAAAACAAGGCGGATGGAGTCCATTTTTGCAACCGGTGCAAAGGTCTCATGTTAGTCCACTCCTTGGACCTGAGAGAAACCTTTTTCTACAATCCTTGCCTTATATTTTCAGGTTCTTCCATCAGCAGCAACCTTTTTCTGAAACACCCACTTGCATTGAATCAATTTCCTTCCTAGAGGAAGAGAAACTAGCTCCCAAGTAGTGTTTTTCTGAAGAGAATTCATCTCTTCATCCATGGTAACTTGCCATCTCGGATCATTCCGAGCATGGTAGTAGGATTTTGGATCTGAACTAATCATAAAATATCAATTTTCAGACAGAAAATTATCAGAACAAGAGAGCATAATACCTGCTCTTTGGAAATAAGACCGGGTTCTCCTTGGATCATCCGGATTTCCAATGGTGTCTCCTGCGGAGGAGAGTGTCTGTTGGGCCCATGTAGGAAGATGATTTTGCACTTCAGGTTCTGATTCAGTATATTATTATTGCTACACACTGATATCAGAAATTAGAGGATCCATATCAGGGTCATCACCCCCAATTTCATCATCCAAATATTCAGTGGAATAGGAAGGAAATTCAGCAGTTTTCTCCTTCACTAGTTCCACCTCCTGAAGAGGCTCATCGAACTTGACACTTCTCTCAATGATGATCTATTTGGTCTTGATATCTAGAAGCTTGAATCCTTTATATTCATCAGGATACCCAATAAATATACATTCTATGCTCTACGGTTGCAAAGCCCTTCTTTTATCAAGCGGAATCCGGGCCCATGCAGTGGACCCAAACACCCGTAGGTTCGACACATCTGGCTTGTGTCCGAAGTATGCTTTGAAAGGAGTCTTTCCTTTCACTGATGAATGTGGCACCCTGTTCTGAATGTATGTTGCAGCATGCATGGCTTCAGCCCACAAATTTGCAGCAAGCTTCTTTGAGTCCAACATACAGGTGGTCATCTCTTTGAGAGACCGGTTCTTCCTTTCCGCTACTCCGTTCTGCTGGGGAGTGTAGGGAATTGAATGTTGGAACTGAATACCACTTTGGGAGAAAATGTATAGAAACTCATTACTAACATACTCCCCTCCATTATCATATCTCAAGATCTTGATCTTAAGCCCAGAGGCATTTTCGATCAAGGCCTTCAATTCAGAAAATTTTTCACATACTTCTGATTTCTTTTTGAGAAAGAAAACCCATGTATACCTTGAAAAATCATCAATAAAAGTAAGGAGGTACCTTGATCCATTAATGGATGTGACAGGAATTGGACCGCTGATATCAGAATGTATCAGCCCCAATATGCTTGTAGCTCTGTTTGCCTTCCCCCAATCAAACTTGTGCTCAGGGTGTTTTCCAATCACACAGCCCTTGCAAACTCCCGTGGTTGCCTTGATGACCGGGAGGCCTTCAACCATGGAGTTTTTCTGTAATTGATACAAATATTTGAAATTAATATGGCCAAACCTTTCATGCCACATCCTACTAACCTCATTTCCATGAGTTAGCAGAGCGGTGGGCTTTGCATCCACAACAAAGTGAGAGAACTCATAGGCTTTTGCATGATGATTTGCAAGGCCTTTTGCAATGAGTTTCCCGGATGCAATTTCTGTTATCTCAACATCAGTTGGGCTGAAAGAGACTCTCTTAGGCATTCCTGTATGTGTCATCTGATAGACACTAAGGATATTTGCTGCTAGAGACGATACATGCAAAACATTAGAAAAAAAACCATTTTCTAGATATACAGTACCTTGTCCTTAGGAAATGATGGTGGAGTCATCTCCCATGTGGATGGGGATGGTTTTTATAGTCTCCAAGGATGAAAAGGAGTCTTTTTAAGCCACCATGTGATTCAAAGCTCCACTGTCAATCACCAGTGATTTGGACTTCGAAGTGCTTTCCATGAGGGCATGACCTTTCTCATGTTGTGGTTCTCGTTCTTGGTGATCTCTCCTCCGAAAGATCTCTGGAAGATTGATGTGATTCCGCTCAAGGAGAGAGGTTGCTTCATCAAGATTTTTCTTCATGCAGGCATGTTCAGGGTGAAAACCCTTCCCACAGTAAGAACACCTGAATTTTTCTTTTCCATTGTACCCTTTTCCTTTGTTCTTCCTTGAGCCGAAAGATTCATCATGCTGTTGATTTTCAACTCTAGGCTTGGGAGCATCAAATTTAGTTTTCTGATTTTTCTGCTACTTTCCTTTACCCTTTAGATCTTTGGGCCTCGAGACATGGAGGGCTTGATCACGGCAAGATCAGATGATCCCCATCTGGACAAGCTTGTCATTTTCATTAGTTAGGGACTCAATGAAGGCATTGAGTGTAGGCATCTTCCATCCGGGAGTTGTGAGCTTCCCCGCACGGAAAGTAGAAACAAAAACTAAATAATCAGCCCCAAGTTTGGAGAGGACGGAATGGATGAGCTGATCATCTGCCTTCTCCACTTTGCATTGCTTCAAGAGGAAAATAGTATGCTTGAACTTTGTAAAGAAATCATTCAGAGTCTCAAAATTGGAAGGTTGGAGAGACATGAGTTCATTTTCGAGTTGGTAAACTCTCAAGTCATCATGCTTTCCATATAGAGATTCCAATTTGTCCCATATTTCTTTCGGTGTCTTCAGATCCGTAAGATGGAAGAGAAGGTCTTCGGAAATATAGAGGCACAAGAAACTGAAGGCTTCATCCTTCTTGTTCAAGAATCTTGATTTTTCTATGGCGAATCTAGGCTCAACTTCAGTGTCCATGGCGACTCTATGGAGTCCTTTGGAGTGCAACTGAACCTCCGTTTTATTTTTCCATGTGTGGAAATTGTATGGAGTCAAGAGAGGTACTGAGGAGGCCATCTGGATATGCTGTAGTGAATGCTTCACCTGTAGAAACCTGAAAATCAAAACAGAAAGGGAAAAATAAGGTCAGACAGCCTGCACATTCTAGGCTTTCATCACACCCAGCATAGTCAGTCAAGCAAGCTTGATCAACAAGTTCTTTACTTTGGATATTGAGTGGTAAGCCTTGGCTTCTGGTGCAGTGCTGGAATTTTGAGCTATTGCTCACTTTTCATGGAGAAATCTGTCAAAAAGCTTGTTCTTGAGAGATAGATCTTCGTCCCGCCGTATGCTCTGATACCATATTAATTCTTGCACATGATCTAGGAACTAAGAATCAATATCATGAAAGAATAATCAACAAATACTCATGAAATGGTGTTAATCGGAACCGGAATTGGTTTCCTCTCTGTATATTTAATAAACAATGAATGGTTACAATACCAATGTCAAGCAATAGCTTAACTCCATGAAGAATTCGAATTCAATGAGTGAGTCTAGCTTAACTGACTCTCCACCATTGGTTCACACTCAATTAACCACTTGACCAAAACCCTAATTGACTCACCAAACCCTAACTAAAGTCGGAGTTCAATAAATGACTGAATCTCAACTGAAGGAGATCAAACACATGTCATAGCAAGCCAACCATCAAGTGCTAGTGCTCCATGACTTCAATGAACCCCGATGAGGTTAACTAAAGCTGAACCGACCATCAGAAGTTGGTGGAGGTGCCTTGTTGACTCCAGATCATTAAATAATAATAAATAATCATTAAATAATATATTTAATGATAGGAGGTGCCTTAACTGACTGGTTGAACTGATTGTAACCACCAGTTAGCAATTAGGTGCATTAATGTCACTCAGATCACCCCCGTAGTGCTCCAGTTATCCTCCTTGACTGTAGGAGAAGGCTAAGTTATCCTCCTTGACTGTAGGTAGGCATGGGTGTGACTGGATGATGGCAATTAATGCTCCACTGATGTCAATTAATGTCAATTATACTTAGGATAGTGGTTTAACTAGGCCAATTTGACCAAAAGAGTGTGTATGATGGTAAATGTCTCCAAAAACCTTCATAACTATGATATGGAATAATGGGTTAGTATTAGCATGTTTTTACAGGTCTAAAATAGATTAAAAAGGTTCTAGGGTTGTACTAGTAAAACTATCTTTTAGGACAGCTCCTTAGGTTCAATTTATGGGCTTCCCAAACAGTATTAGAAGGCCTTGAATTATATGTTTCAAACATGTATTCCTTATATAAGTAATGTTAATAATATATCATAACAAGAATGAAATAAATTTGTGACAGTGAGGGTGATTTATGGATAAAACAATAAAACTAGTCAAATCTAGGTGCAAATCTAGACAAGGTCAAATTAACTCATGTGAAACTTATTCATTCCAATTCATACTTTCATAAAATTTGTTGAAATTATTATTTACGATATATTTTGGTATTATATTTGGACCTATCACTTGAGCTTGTAAGAAACAACAAGATCGTGCTCTCTCTTTAGTAGAATAAGAGTATCAAACTGTAGGTATTGCGAGTCAAGAATCCTTTTGGATTCGAGATATCCTTTCAAAGTTTGGATTCCATTAGAAGCATCCAAATACCCTCTAGTGTGATAATCAAAGTGGCATCAACTCACCAAATATCCAGTTCAACATCAACGTAGCAAACACTTTGAGCTACCAATGTACTTTATCATAAAGCTCGTTCATGATCGTATACTTAAAGTGTTTTTTTTCCAAACAAATGATCAAGTTGCAAACATATTCACAAATAATCTTATAGAATAGAATCCTTGTAAAATTTGATCTATGTTAGGAGTTCATGAATTTGTCATTATGAGGGGATAGGCTCTGATGCCTCCTTCCTTCTCCTATTGTGTGTTAAATTTCATGAACCATAGATCTACAAGCCAAAATGAGAGCTATTTGAAAAATAAGTATGCAGTGGAATTATCATATCAATGTAAATTGAACAACGGAATCATGATAGAAATTTCACACAAATTGGACGAGTATTGCTCAGATTATCATAACATTAATCTTTGCTAATTAATCAGTAATACAATGGTCATGCAATAAATAGAGTTTGAATATCGTGGATAATATTCGAATTCACCAACTCAAACTAACTAGTTATCCAACTCAGTGTGGAAATAATCACAGCTGGATCTCACAAGTTTAACTCCGGATAACCAAATCATACTATAATCAGTTAACTAATGATGGTAAGTGAGGGTAGGTGAATAATGGTGCATACACTCCCATGAATCATTCAAACTGGTGCTATATAACTGGCTATGATCTAAATAAAGGTAATTGAAGCATAACTGAGAATTACTAATTACCTACCACATGAAACTTAAGGTGACTATTGGTGGCACTCAAAGTGGTTTCCTATAATGTAGGGATGGATCCCTAGGGCTCCTAAACCTATGGAATCAGGTGCAATAAGTGGCAGATGACATTTAGGTGTGTCCCCCATGCACTAGTGGGTGATTATGACCTTTTAAGCTAGGAAATATTAATTAAATAGACTATGTGGTTAAAGGGGGGATTAATTAATCCTAACACCCCCTCTTAATCCTAACTTTGGACAACTTGGGCCCTGGAAATTGGGCCAAAAGTCACCCATACAATCTAAATGAAAATAAAATATTTCCTAATAAACAAGGAAAATAGGGAAAACCTCATGGGACCCCCCCCCCCCCTCAAAATAAGCAGGTAATCAAGAAACAAGATTCCATACGTAAGAGAAGAAACTTATCTTTGAGAAAAAACATGTGAAAAAATTGTTACAATCTGCAAATTTATGGAGCAATAATGTAGAATATTGAATCTTACGTGCACCACCATCCTGGTACTATGCATGTGAACTTTTCCATCTTCTTCCAATCTAATGATATATAGGAGAAGGAATATTTCTTTTTTCTCTTATTTTTGGAGGAATAGTGACTTGATCCAATTTGTTCTTCAGTGGATCAAGTTGTGGATCAGTCCTCACCATCAAGTAGCATCTCTTAGGAAGCTTGTTGCACCTCACTAAAGGGAGTGAAATAAAATGAAAGAGAACAACATGTTCATTTTGATACTGGGGCCTCGTTCTTCTTATGTCGTCTAGATCCCCAGCAACATTACCAGTTGCTTCAATGAGCTTTTGGGCCCATTTAGGCTTCTGATTTGGAATAGGAGCTGGATCTGGATCTAGATCCCATTCAAGCTCAATCTCAATATCAATATCATGTTGATCTTGTTCCTCATCTTATGCATCTAAAACATTAGACAATACATCATTAACAAAGGGTGTAGATAGAATGTTTTTACCTCCCCTTTTGAATGGAAACTAAGGCTGACTAGATATGAGTATGGAAGAAAGTGTGAGAATTTATATGCCTTGGAGGCATGTTTTACAACACCCCTCACTATAATCTTCCCAGTTGAGATATATGTGATATCCATTGAGTCAGGACCAAATAGTACTCTCTTTGGTTAGCCAGTATGTGTTATCTGATATACATATAACAAATTTGCATATAAGAAGGGAAGATAGAGTACATTTCTGAACACTTCATGTTCTAACTTGGTAAAACCCTTTCTTTCAACTCGAATTTGGGTGTCATCACCCATATGAATACTTGGACCATCAGTAGTTTGTAATGAAGAGAATCATTCTTTGGAAGCAATCAAAATATTGGAGTCTCCTAAATCAATGAGGAAGGCATGTGTTTTCGAACAACTAGCCTTCAGTGCATGGCATCTCTCATCATGATCTTTAGAATTTTCTCTAGAGTCAATCTTCCTTGTGCCTTCATGGAGGGAAATATTTTGTTTCTCAAGGATTTTTTCCATCTGATCAATGGTCCTCTTGATACAATGACTTTCTGGATAAAAGCCTCTCATACAGTAGGAGCATTGAGCTTTCTCAAGTTTATTTTTCTTGTTCTTCTTGGATCCTGAGGCTCCGTCGGAAGGGATATGCTTCTTCTTTGACTTCAAATCAGCATTATTATTCTCATTTCCTTTCTTCTTTCCTTTATATTTCACTTTCCTAGAGTCTCCAGCTTAGAGGGCACGATTCTTGGAGGCATTGAGCACCCCCATATGAATTAATTTGTCTTACTCCTGGATCATTGACTATGCAGATGAATCTAGAGAATGAATTTTCCAATTTGGGATGGATACTCTTCCAGAGTGGAATGTAGATACATAGACTAAGAATTCTTAACTAAGCTTGCTCAGAATTGATAGTACAAGTTTCTCATCCTTTCTCTCTATACCACATTTCTTGCATTGCAATACTAGGGCTTTGTATTTCTAGAATAACTGTGGAATTGTATGGAAGTTGCTGGTATGGAGTGCAATGAGATAATTCTCCAAAATATGGCCTCTAATCTCATCTTGTTTTCCAAACAAAGATTGAATTTTTTCCAATACTTCCTTCGGAGTTCTGAGTCCCTCAAGGTGGAATAACAAATCCCTAAAGATGTGGATGCACATGAAGCTGAAGGATTCATCTAGCCTATTCGGAAACATGAATTTCTCAACATATTGTTGTGGATCGAATTCTCTTCCCATTGTCATCCTAAACAAGACTTTGTTGAAAAAGGCTATCTGTATATCTTCCTTCCAATCAATGTAATTAAAGGGTGTAAGGATTCTAGCTGATAGAGGAGTTGAATTATCCATTTCATTGTATGTTGATCAACAAATATTCAAGAGCTATGTAGGTACCTGCAAAATAAACTTCAATTCACAAAAATTTGTTACTTCAAACATTTCCACCTCGACATGTGCACTTTTTCAGTGTCAATCACACCTAAATAGACTTCTCTAGAAAAAATCTAGAGCGAGCAATGCAATGATTCCAAGAATTATGTGGAAACTCAACTGCTTCTGGTGCAAGCATGGAGATTCTTGAGGTTTGTTATTGGCCTAAACATAGGCTCTGATACCATGTTAAATTTCATGGACCATAGATCTACTAGCCAAAATGAGAGCTATCTGAAAATAAGTATGTAGTGGAATTATCAAATCAATGTAAGCTGAACAATGGATTCAAGACATAAATTTCACACAAATTGGACAAGTATTGCTCGGACTATTATAACATTAATATTCATTAATTAACCAGTAATACAATTCTCATACAATAAATAGAATTCGAATACTGTGGATACAATTCGAATTCACCAACTCAAACTAACTGGTTAGCTAAATCAATGTGGACATAATCAAAGCTAGATCTCACTAGTTTAACTCTAGATAACCAAATCAGTCTACAATTAGTTAATTGATGATGGTAGCTAAGGGTAGGTGAATAATAGTGCCTATACTACCATGAATCATGCAAACTAGTGCTAATCTAACTGAGTGTGATATAACTGAAGGGAAATGAAGCATGACAAATTACCTACCAGAGGAAACTTAAGGTGACTATTTGTGGCACTCAAAGTGGGTTCCTATAATGTAGGGATTTATCCCTAGGGGTCATAAAATTATGCAGTCAGGTGCATTAAGTGGAATATGACCCTTAAGTGTGTCCCCCATGCACTAGTGTGTGACGATGACCTCCTAAGCTAGGAAAAATTAATCAAATAAACTATTTGGGTATAGGTAGGATTAATTAATCCTAACACCCCCCTAAATCCTAACTTTAGACAACTTGGGCACTAGCAAATGGGACAAAAGTCACCCATACAATCTAAATGAAAATAAAATATTGCTTAATAAACAATGAAAATGGGGAAAACTCCACCTCAAAATAAGTAGGTAATCAGGAAACAAGCTTCCATACTTGAGAGAAAAAAAACTTTTTGAGCAAAAACTTGTGAAACATTTGCTACAATATACAACTCTACGGAGAAGTAATGCATAATCTTAGTTCTTTTGTGCACCATCATCCTGGGACTATGCATGTGAACTTTTCCATATTATTCTAATCTTATGATAGATAGAAGGAATATTGCATTTGTCTCTTCTTTCTGGAGGAATAGTTCCTTGATCCAATCTGTTCTTCAGTGGGCCAAATTGTGAATCAATCATCAACATCAAGTAGAATCTCTAAGGAATATTGTTGTACCTCATTGAAGTGAGTGAAACTGAATGAGAGAGAGAAACATGTCCATTCTGATATTGGGACCTCGTTCTTCTTCTGTCAACTAAATCCCCATCTGCTTTAATGAGATTTTGGGCCCATTTAGGCTTCTAATTTGGAATAGGAGCTAGATTTGGATCTAGATCCTCTTCAGGCTCAAAATCAATATGAAGATCATCCTGATCTTGTTCCTCATCTTTTGAATCTGAAACATTAGAAATTACATCATTAAAAAAATGTGTAGATAGAATGTTTCTACCTCCCCTTTCGAATGGATGTTGAGGTTGTACTAGATATGAGTATGGTAGAAAGTGTTAGAATTCATATGCCTTGGAGGCATGGTTTACAACATCCCTCACTATAATATTACTAATTGAGATATATGTCATCTCCAGTGAGTCATGACCAAATACTACTCTATTTGGTGATCCAGTATGTTTCATATGATATACAGATAACAAATTTGTAGCTAAGGAGGGAACATAGAGTACATTTCTAAACACTCCATGTTTTAACTAGATAGAACCCTTTCCTTCAGCTCAAATTTGGGTGTCATCACCCATGTGAATACTCGAACCATTAGTAATTTGTAATGAAGAGAATGATTATTTGTATGAAACAATATGATTAGAGGCTCCTGAATCAATGAGGAAGACATGTGTTTTTGAACAACTAGCCTTCAGTGCATGGCATCTCCAACCATGATCTTCAAACTTTTCTCTAGAGTCATTCTTCCTTGTACCTTGATGGAGGGTGATATTGTGTTGCTCAAGGATTTTTTTCGTTTGATTAATGGTCTTATTCATACAATGACTTTCTAGATGAAATCCTCCAATATAGTAGGAACATCAAGCTTTCTCAAATTTCTTGTTCTTGTTCTTCTTGGAACCTGAGGCTCCATTGGAAGGGTTATGCTTCTCCTTTGACTTCAATTCAGCATTATTATTCTCATTGCCTCTTTTCTTTCCTTTATCTTTCGCTTTCTCAGAGTCTCTGGCTAAGAGGGTCTGATTCTTGGAGGCATTGAGCACTCCCATGTGAATCAATTTGTTTTTCTCCTGGATCAATGTCTCTACAAATGCATCTAGAGAAAGCATTTTCCAATTTGGGATGGATACTCTTCTTTAGTGGAATGTAGATACAAAGACTGAGAATCCTAATCCAAGCTTACTTAGAATGGACAGTACAAGCTTCTCATTCTTTCTCTCTATCCCACATTGCTTGCATTATAATAATAGGGTGTTGATGTATTTGTAACTTCAAAATGTATTCACTTGTATATTTTATGTATTGTACCTCGATGTTTATTCCGGGAGGTATTTGTAATGTAAACAAGTCATGTAAAGTCATAGAGGGTAACCCTCCTTATTTTTCAAGGGTTAAGTCCCAGCAGTTGTGGGGCCCTATGGTTATTAGACTCTCCTAGAGAAGTCGGACCTAGGTGAGTTAATGTAAGTCGGGTCATTAGTACCCTAGTTGTGGTTACTCGAGCCTACATAACTGAGTTAGGATTACTCAAGCCTACATAACAGAGTCACATATTAAGTGAACAAAAGAATAGAAATAGAGAGTGCGACTCTCTATTTATCACACACACACTCACTCACTGGGGCGCATGAGTGAGAGAGGAGAAGCTCTCTCAAGTGTGAGAGAGAGAGAACAGCTGTGGAGATCATATTTTCTGTCTTTGGGTTTTACTGTTTCCATTGGTGCTGATTCTATCTCTGAGGAAGTTGTGAGGTTTTCTCCTTTATGGTTTCCCCGAGGAAAATTCTTTGTGTCTCTCGTCTCTTGTGATTTTTGCTATTCATGTTATTCTCTCAGATAAGATCCTAGATCATATTGCTTAAATGATAAAAATCTAACATGGTATCAGAGCTCACCTGAGAAGAAGACACTGTGTAGCTGTGGAATCTAGGGATTCTTAGTTTTTGGGTATCTCTACACAATCCATCAGCAAAATAAGGCTAGTCTAACTCTCCATTTAAGGGCACATCTTTCTATCCAAGTAGAATTTGATTCCGGGAATTTTTAGTTTTTGGTGCAGGAAATTAGGGATTTTTATAGAAGAGGAATTTTTGGGTGAGATTGGCATAGGATTTCTATCCTCATCAAAATTGCATTTTAGAGACCTGGGTCGATATTTTTGGTTGGGTGAAACTCCAAAAAATTCAAACCCTAGTTTGACCCCAGGCCTGAAAAATCCTAAAATACTGAAACTGATAGTTTTGGTATATTTGCTATATCTCAAGATTGGAGAAGGATCAGGTGCTGAAACTTTCACAAGTCGAAGATATATTCCTTATGTACACTTTTTACAAGTTTAAACCTTAGATTCCCTATATTCTAAGAGATATGATTCCTCCAAGTTAGGATTCCAACCTCTCCTAGGATTCCTCCCTAGACAGGACACCTAGGGAGAATTGCTATATCTCGAGCTACGAAGGTCCAAATGAAATCTATCAAGATTTTCTAGAAAGGGAAAAAAATTCTTTCTTTGGTAAAATTTTCAGACCCCAAAGGTGAAACGGTGACATGTGGCAGTCCGTACAACTTCTCTATGATGAACATTCCTAAAACAAGTCACCTTGCGAAAACGCTCATAAGTCTCAATTGGTGAATCCAATTCTACTCAGACATGAGGCATGGGAAAGAGGACAGACAAGGATATCTCAGTATGAAATTTTAGACACAGAGGAGTAGTACCTTCAAAGATACTACAGAAATAGTATCAGACATTTGTGTAGAAGAAATTGGTAAACTAGGGCTTCCTGTTCCGGGAGCTTTCCTCCACTATTTTCAGAAAATGAGTACATTGGACAGCTCACCTTGAAGAGGCCTATATTTCTATACAATAAGATCTGAAAGATCCCATGTTTTGAAAATTAGGTTTTCTCTGACAAACCCTAGATCAACCAGCTCCGGAACCCGAATGGACACCTCAAATCGTATTGGATCTCACTGGTTCTTGAAGAAAATGAATTGAACACCTACATAAGTAGAGAGGTTCCAATTCCAGAGGGAGATGAGGCTAAAGCCTTACACAAGAAGAACTTGGTCAAGGCCAAGAATATCATTGCTAATTCAATCAAGGATCACCTTATACCACAATTGTCTTCCCTAAAGACACCTAAAGAGATGTTTGATTCATTGACCAAGATATTTGAAGGGAAGAACATGACTTTAAGAAACCAGTTGAATAATGTGAAGATCCAGAATGTAGAGACCATACAGTCATACTTTACAAGGGTCTCTCAAATCAAAGAACAACTTGTAGCAGTAGAAGAAGAAGTGGAGAATGCAGAATTTGTGATAAATACCTTAAATGGCCTCCCAAGATCATGGGATTCATTCATTCGAGGAACATGTGCCAGAAGGAAGTAATTACTTTCAGCAAACTCTAGGAATAAGAAGAAGCTCGACTCATAATAAGAGAAGAGAAGATGGGAGAAACTAAAGATCAAGCTCTCACCATCCAAAGAAGTTCCCTCAAGCGATGAGGAATACAAAGGACTCGACTCTTGAAGAACCTATTATCCATCTTAGCATTTGGATAAGAAATGATGAATGAAGAAGATGATGAAGCTGAAGGCTCAAGAAGGAGTCTGCCCATGAAACAAATAAAGATAAGTATTCAATTATCATTTCATGATATTTTTTTGTTATGCATTTGTTTATATTCAGTTGATGTATTATGCATGGTAGAATGTTTGCATTAATGACAGTATACTACTAATACACATGTGATGGGTAGGTAGCTCATGGTGCTATACAACTCTCCATTGCTACTTATCTAGAATGAAACCTCTTTGTTGACATAGTGGATTAATGCACAATCTCAATGATGTCTTGGTAGAGATGGGAGGCATCTAGAAAAGTTTCCATGAGATACAGATGAATGTTGTATTGGCTAAAATAGTTGCATGATCATATATCAATGCATAAGAATTTGCCACTATGAATATGCCTTATGATTTTTTTCTAACCATACAAATGCATTTGACTTGTAGGAAAGATCATGCACAATCACCTACAAGCAAAGAAGGATGAGACTTGTTCCAAAGAACAAGTGATGACAGTTCAAGATGAAGAATAATATGACGAATGCAACGACATCATTGATGCGGAGCCTTCCAGCTATGAAGAAGTAGCCAAGAAGATAGGGAAGACCAGTTCAAAAAGAATGATGTCTAGGATGCAGTATCAAGACCTTAAGGGAATTTCATAGTTCCATCATGTAGTAGAAGGAAACATCATGGGATACAAGGCAATATTCATAGCACAAGGCATAGACTATGAAGATACATTTGCAGCCACTAGAAATACACATGACAAGAAGAATCATGTGTGCAAATGAAAGAAGGCCTTGTACAAGCTCGGAAGACACCCATATGATGACACAGACATGAAGAGATTGAAGATCACCTAGAGTGATGAATATCTTAACCTTTGCTACAAGGTTGAAGATGAAAGCCTATAGAGGATGACAAACTCAGAAATGGGTGCGATAAGAACTTTTGAAAAGGTTCAAGATAGAGGATCTGGATATCTAGTGACCATAGATGGATACATAGAATATTAGTAGCAGAGGAAGCTACTTGTCACTCCAGTACAGGATGTTTCAATGCATAGAGTACGAAAGACAGAGGGAGAATGATGCTTCTCTTCAGAGGAAATGACTACAGAATATCCTAAGTTTTGACATGGTACAACAGGATGGACAGATTACTCATGACTCTAGGATTTATTGAGAGGAAAGTGGATTCCATCCTTTGCTTCAAGGTTGAAGGTGGAAGACCAGTGATTCTCCTGTTATATGTCGATGACTTGTTCCTGACAAAAAAGAGGAACTCATTAAAGTTGCAAGAAGGAGACTTGCTGTCGAGTTCAAGATGAAGGACTTGGATATGGTGCACTACTTTCTAGGCATGGAGGTGTGGCAGAATCTCCCTGGGATAAGGGAAGCATGCAGTAGAGATCTTGAAGAGGTTCAGGATGATGGGTTGCAAGCCATGACCACACCTATGGCATTGAACCTGAATCTATTGAGTCTTGCTTCATCAGAGTCTACTGATGCCATGATGTCTCGTCAGATGATTTGTTCCTTGATGTACCTAATGAATACAAGACCGGATATTTGATTTGCTGTGAACACATTGAGACATGTTCACCTGATGGTTGCAAAGCATGCAGTGAGGTACCTAAAGGGTACAGTTGAGTATGGGATCAAGTATGAGGTGAATCAGAATATTAGCCTGGAAGGTTATGTTGATTCAGATTGGGTAGGCTATGCCATCAATAGAAAGAGCACTTCAGGGTGTTTCCTCAATATGGGATCAGGTGTGATCTCTTGGTTTAATAGGAAGCAATCTTGTGTGGCACTAAGTACAGCTGAAGCAGAGTATGCTGCAGCTTGTTTGGCTAGCTGTGAGGTGGTGTGTCTTAGGAAGATACTATCTGATTTGTTTGATCTCCAGTTGGATACTACTTGTATATATTGTGACAACCAAAGTTGTGTAAAGTTTTCTGAGAACCCGGTGTTCCATTGCAAGTCGAAGCATATCGAGATCAAATATCATTATATCAGGGATATGGTGCAGAGAGGAGCATTGAAGCTCCAGTATGTTATGACATATGAGCAGACAGCTGATGTGTTGACCAAGCCATTAGCTAGAGTGAAGTTTGAGTACATCAGGGAGAAGCTTGGTGTTCTCCAGATCGAGGTTCCCTCCAAGGGGAGATGATGAGTCCGAGAGCCTTTCTAAAATGGTAGGATTGGTTCCTTCCATGGTTAGATATAAGTGCAGGAGCCATTCTGGTGTGACTATGGGATGTGTTCCCACATGATCAGATATAAGTGCAGAAGCCATTCTGATGTGACTGTGGGATGTGTTCCCACATGATCATATATAAGTGCAAGAGCCATTCTAATGTGACTATGGGATGTATTCCCACATGATCAGATGTAAGTGCAGATCCATTCTGATGTGACTGTGGGATGTGTTCCCACATGATCATATGTAAGTGCAGAGCCATTCTAATGTAAATGTGGGATGTATTCCCTCATGATCAAATATAAGTGTTGAGCCTTTCTAACTTGGATGTGGGATGTGTTCCCCACATGGCTAGATATAAGTGTTGAGCCTTTCTTACATGGTTCTTGGATGTGTTCCTCCCATGGTTAGATATAAGTGTTGAGCCTTTCTGACATGGTTCTTGGATGTGTTCCTTCCATGATCGAATATAAGTGCTGAACCTTTTCGACATGGTTCTTGGATGTGTTCCTCCCATGGTCAGATATAAGTGCTGAGACTTTTCGACATGGTTCTTGGATGTGTTCCTCCCATGGTTGGATGTAAGTGTTGGGCCATTCTGACATGGTAGCAGGTTGGGCCTCCCATGGTCAGATGTGAGTGCTGAGCCTTTCTGACATGGTTGTTGGATGTGTTCCTCCCATGGTCAGATGTGAGTGTTGGGCATGCCTTTCTGACATGGTCGTTAGATGTGTTCCTCCCATGGTCGGTTGTAAGTGTTGGGTGGTCCATTCTGACTAAGGGTCAGATATAAGTGCTGAAGATGACCTACATAGAGGCTAGTCCTATAACCAGCATGAAAAAGGGCTGGCTCTGTAGAACTTCCTATGACGAGAAGAATTGAGAGATAGCACTAGTTGATTGAAATAGAGGAAGTAGTGATGTTGAAGATGATCCAGTGATGATCCAACTTCAATGATAATCTAGCTTTGATGATGATCCGATGATGTTCCATATTTGATGATGATCCAGTGATGATGATACAATGATGATCCAACTTTGATGATGAGCCAGACTTGATCCAGTGACGAAGACTTATGCTAATGTATTGTGTCAAGAGAATACCTTCCTAGTTAAGAGGGAGTGTTGATGTATGTGTAACTTCAGAATGTATTCACTTGTATATTTTATGTTTTGTAACCCGATGTTTATTCCGGGAAGTATTTGTAATGTAAACAAGTCATGTAAAGTCATAGAGGGTAACCCTCCTTATTTTTCAAGGGTTAAATTCCCCGCAGTTGTGGGGCCCTAGGGTTATTAGACTCTCCTAGAGAATTCAGACCTAGGTGAGTTAATGTAAGTCGGGTCATTAGTATTGTTGGGCAAAATATGCACTATTTAATTCAACACTTAATTTGTCAACCCGAGAAGGGAGCTTGTGAGATGCAAACACTATATGTGCAGAATTGAAGGCTTCAACTAACCTAAGCTAACTAAATATGCAGATGCACTAACATGCAACTATATGGTTTTAATCTACATGCATGACTATCATGAGTAAAACGCAAGAATTTAATCTATCTATAAAAACAGAAAATTAACTAAGAACTTGGAAAGTAACTATAAATTCAAATCTAATCTAATATTATATTAATCTATTCTACAAAGACGAGAAACTAATCAATAACTGAGATCAAACTAGTCTAATACTATGTTAATCTATTCTATGGAAGGAAATTGTAGATACTAATCTAGAAAACAAACACTTGGTCGGTCCGAAAGTGATTTAACTAATGAGAGAAAAACTAATTACTTGCAACAAATTATCTGATCTATATTATAAATTGGAGACTATTCCATGTATTCATAAGTAAATGCATGTCTAAGAATGCAAGTGCAAATGATTTATGGAAAGCAATGAACTATTTAATTGCACATTCGTAGAAAGCAAAGCAAGTAATTGCAGATTCATAGAAAGCAAAGAAAATATTATTCTAAATACCAAGCGTAAATAAATGCATTGTGAAAGAGTAAACTAATCAAAGCAAACTAAACTTGGAGCTTTATAATCAAATCTAAAACAATAACTGAAAATATATTCAATCTGTAAGCAAACCTACAACAGAAAAACAAAATACTTATACTCTACCTCTTCAGCAAACTATACCATAAACTAAAGAATCTTAACCAATCATAAACAGATCATGCAACTGATTTACAATTTGAAAAGTAAACTTACACTAAACTAGGTTATGGGAACTTTTTATCATCAAAATGTAAAATAATGAAAACCCATGCATCTCATACTGAAAACAATCTAAACCAAATATATAATTACAAAACATTACAATGATACTGAAGAAAGAAATCAGAAACCACAATAAACCAAAACACAATACATAGGGTGAAAGGAGAAAAATAGGAATAAAAGTTTAATAAATGTTTTAAACAATCTAACCTATGATCCTAAAGACAAACATAACCATTACTTAACTACCATAGTCGAAACATAATAAGAAAACTAAAGAAATAGGCTTAAAATAGATTGATAACACTAAAGGATGAATGAAAGACTATATCGCAGGATAGAACGAAGGTATGTATAACATGTTGAACAGGGCGTCTGAACAGACTGTCCGAATGAGAGGCTATATACAAGAAATGATAGAAAAAGACATAAATGACCTGATTATCAGCTGATTTTGTGCACATGTAAATACAATGCATAAGGATAATAAATAAACCTATTTAATCATCAAATCTGACAGTAAAATAAACTAAAACAAATTCAAGAACATAAAGAGATCATTGCATATTAATAAATTGAAATGTAAATTGCTTAAACTGATAATTTAGAATAGAAAAGAAATAGATAAAACTGAATCTATTTAATTTGATAAACAACAATCTATTTAACTAGATTGCAAATCGACTATCAATAAACTAGAAACGAGGTGATTGAAAACAAAACTGAAAGCAAACTATGCGCGCAGTTAACTATCTAATTCAAAAATAAAATTGCATTACAAGAATAATAAAACAGATTGTGAATTAAACTAGCTATAGCAGAAAGATGAAAGAAATAAACAAGAAAAGAAACATCTGGTTGTTGAGGGGCCCTCCCAGCAATCAGAGGTGTGAAACTAAGTCAATCAGTCACCCACAAAAGATGAAAACCATATATCCACAGCTGAAATAGAGATTTTCTATTAAACTGAAGCAAAGCTTTACAAAGAGTTTTTCCTCCCTTTTCTTCAAAACCAAAGAGGTATTTATAAGATGATTATAATGGAGATCAGGTCGACCACATCTTGCTAAAAATAGAGGTTCTGCAAATGTTGTAACAACTACCCACGAATTCAGAAAACGGCCAACCACAATTTCTGGAAAAGTTGGTGTCAAATAACCATGATCTTATCCCAAATGGATATGAATTTGGGAAAAATTCTTCCATGGTGATTGAAATGGGCATATTTTGCACAAAACCCATGTTCCATAATTTTCAATTTCGCTTCCCTTTTCCCGAAATTCAACTGTCTGTTAAAAACACGTGGTCTACATGGGCATATGGATGAACATCTGGATGAGTTGTATTTCATAAATACGGATTCTGAGCAGATTTTATATTGGTTTGTTGGCCACACTGACTGTTGAGTGCTGATTTGTTGGATTGTGGCTGAGTTCCATTGATTGGGTGTCATATTCTTGTTGCTTGCCTCCCTCATGTGATGCATGTGTTAATCCTCCATTATGCATGCATTACTTCACAGCCTGCACATAAAAGAAAATCTATTAGTTAACAAAAACCAAAGTATGAAATGACAATATATTCAATATGAAGTTTTTAAAACAAATGGTTTTAAAAGGAATACATATATAAACTTTTATCATTTAAATAACTCAATTCAAAAGGAATTAAAGGGTGTTTGGCCATGTTGACCTATGATTTAAATAATTAATAAATTATTAGAATTCCATGTCATAATCCATTTTATGTTTTGGTTAACTTGGATATGAGTGGGTTTGAAAAAGTGATTTAAAGTTAAGAGAATTGTTTTAATATTTTTATTTTATCATTTGTTTAAATTTAAACCAATCTTAAAACTCATCATTACTTTATGGTTTCAATTTGTATATTCAGGATCGAAAGAAACGGGTAAACCAAACTAGTAAACTAACATGCAATCAAATCTAATTCAGAACTCAGGACCGAAAGAAAGGGTTGAATGGAGTGCATAACATCTTTTATTAGCAAAATACTACATTTAATACATAAAAATAACATATCTGTCTTATTTTACATTTACAAGATTTTAATTAATAAAACAGAGTAAAATACAACCTTATTGAACATAGATGTATTAAATTACAGTAAATAGGTCAGAAATTAATGTAAATAAAGCCATTATAAAAGACAATTTCAAGGCCCAACATACCCCTAGACCAAAGGTATGGCATGTCCTCGTGCCATGAATGAATTGGAAGTGGTATTTCATTTATTCAAAAACTCTGCTTGATCATTAATAGTTTATAGGAAATCATTCAGTAAAACGAAGCCATCTTTATTACTACATGAAAACTAGAACTTAGAAAAAAAAATTATGTTATGAGATGACCAAAACAACTTCGTATTATTTAAGATTTCTTAATACATACAATTATGCCACTAGTATTAATTCATGCTTATGAAGACTATATAAGTTGAGACTCCCTCCCCCAGACCGAAGGAATGGCATGTCCTCGTGCCATGAATGAATTAAGATTGGGTTAAAGTAGAAAACATGAGGGTGTAGATAGTTTGTAAAGCCTATAGGAAACCAATCAGCCCTACTGCTTCTCAAAGGTTTATCGTCATTCAAGTAATTATGGACAAAGTTTACATTTCAAGTTCATTAGACTCTTACGTTTATGAGTCCCACTTCTAGGATAGTGATATCCTAGGTATAGTATGAACTAGACAGTAGGGTCTTAAGTGCAACTTATAAACATTCTCAAATGGTAGATTGATGGGGTTCATTTTAGATCAACCATGCATACCTTCCTCCAATAGACCCACAACAACCTTTATTATCACAAAGTCATTTTCATATTTTTTTCTCTCTTTTTTTTAACAAGCTGTCCTCCCCAGGCAGTTTTCCCTCTTTCAGTTGGGCCTGTTCAGTACCCCGTTGGGTTTACCTGGTCATACCACAGGCTGGTACCCACTACCAGTGAGCCTGTTCAGTACCCCGGCGGGTTAACCTCTTAAACCCGTTTTCTATCAGAGGGTCATGTCCCAATGTTTCAAGTCCCTATAGATATTCGACAAATGATTTTTCCTATGAAGGATTGGTAGGGGAGTAGCTCTGAAAACCATGCTATAGGGTGGGATGGTATATGGATTGGAGGACATCTAGTCTTCTCTTTTTTATTATCGTGGAAAAACAAAGGCCGCAAGAGGAATCTACTGAATCAAAGATACACACGATTGATGGATTTAGTGTAAAGTGGATGGAGCCATAAGATAATGAGTGAAAGGTGTCTCCAGTCCCAAATCTCACCTCTTTCATATAGAGTTATAGTAGTGTTCCCCACAAACTAGGAATTTCATTCACCCTTATGCTACCCTGTAGTAAAGATGCTTAAATAACATGCCCTGATAATGAAGCTAGGATGTACGAGTGACCTCTAGGTTTTATATAGACCTTAATTTATGATAAATCCCCATGATGGTTAAATTTGGTCTTGATTAAGTGATATAATTAGAAATGTGCATGTATGAAAATGAATAATGTTGTAAGATTGTTTTGGTTTAATCATTAACATGATCTTCTTCTTAGTTCTTTTATTTGAAAAAGAAAACAGAAAAAAACAAAGTTGCATTATTCCCTAAACTAAGAATGCAGCATTTTATTTATATACATATTTCCCTACCCTAAGAAGAAAGAAAACATGTTTATTCAAGTATATGAGCTTTTCCAGTGAAACCAAGTGTGAAGCAAAATGAGAATTGTACCTTTATCCACATATGAAAAGATTGTTGCAGTGATTACCTAAATTTGGAAGTTCAACCAACTTACTTTTATTTGCAGCAACAGGTGTCGAACGAAGGAATGGTATTGCGGTCAGGTTACCTCTTGAAACCATATTTCGATGTAGTCTTGGTACTCACCTTCCTTCACTATGTCATACAGATCCCTTTCTTCTAATTGAGCAGTTGTTTGAGCACATGATGGATCTATTAGTTTGCATGTGGAGAACTCTTTAATTTTTGGTTTCTCTCCTTCGGATGTAATCCCCAATGTATCAGCTTCTTTTGCAGTCTCGCAAAGAACATCTTTTTGTAGTTCTTGGGATTTTGGTTCCTCTGTTATTTTAGGAGAGGTTGATAAGCTCTCAACTGATGTCAATATCTTTTCTTCTTGAGAGATCGAGATCCCAGCTGTTGCTAGGATTTGAGAAAGTTCTCTCATGCTAATGAACACCTTTGAATCCATTTTGTCGGTTGATAGGTCCTACTTCACACAATGATTAGTCTCTAGGGTTCTTACAGCACCCAAAAAAAATTATTTTTATTTTTATATTTTTTCTTTACTTTAGAATCTAATTACAAAACATATCACACACTTGAAAAGAAAAGACCTTATGACAAACATAAACACACCTAAAAAAATGAACCGAACGTAATAGATCTAAATGCAACACCTAAGCTTGTTGAATAGATAACACACTCGCATAAGAGTAAATGGTAGGAAAGTAGACTACCTAAATTTGCAAGACACACATACATGAAATTAAACTGTGGAAAAGTAAATTATCTATGTTTCCGAAAGAAAAGGTACATTTAACTATGGGAAATTCTGTAGTGAAATCGTCTTTGTGTCTTATCATTTCCCCTCCCCCTTGTTGTGTGATGTAAATGCAACCTATATACCCTTAAATACCTAGACTTCAATCCATTTAGCATCTCCCCGGCAACGGCACCAAAATGTTGGGAAAAATATGCACAATTTAATTCAACACTTAATTTGTCAACCCATGAAGGGAGCTTGTGAGATGCAAACACTATATGTGCAGAATTGAAGGCTTGAACTCACCTAAGCTAACTAAATATGCAGATGTGCTAACATGCAACTATATGATTTTAATCTACATGCATGACTATCATGAGTTAAATGCAAGAATTTAATCTATCTATAAAAATAGGAAATTAACTATGAACTTGGAAAGTAACTATAAATTCAAATCTAATCTAATATTATATTAATCTATTCTATAAAGACAGGAAACTAATCAATAACTGAGATCAAACTAGTCTAATACTATGTTAATATATTCTATGGAAGGAAATTGCAGATACTAATCTAGAAAGCAGATGCTTGGTCCGAAATCGATTTAACTAATGAGAGAACAACTAATTACTTGCAACAAATTATCTGATCTATATTATAAATTGGAGACTATTCCATGTATGCATAAGTAAATTCCTATCTAATAATGCAAGTGCAAATGATTTATGGAAAGCAATGAACTATTTAATTGCAAATTCGTAGAAAGCAAAGCAAGTAACTGCGGATTTGTAGAAAGCAAAGAAACTATTATTCTAAAGACCAAGCGTAAATAAATGCGTTGCGAAACAGTAAACTAATCAAAGAAAACTAAACTTGGAGCTTTATAATCAAATCTAAAATAATAACTGGAAACAATTTTAATCTGTAAGCAAACCTACAACAGAAAAACAAAATACTTATACTCTACCTCCTCAGCAAACTAAACCATAAATTAAAGAATCTTAACCAATCATAAACAGATCATTCGACTGATTTACAATTTGAAAAGTAAACTTACACTAAACTAGGTTATGAGAACTTTTTATCATCAAAATGTAAAATACTGAAAACCCATGCAGGATAATATTGAAAACAATCTAAACCAAAGATATAATTGCAAAACATTAATGATACTGAAGAAAGAAATCAAAACCCACAATTAACCAAAACACAATACACGGGGTGAAAGGAGAAAAATAGGAATAAAACTTTAATAAATGTTTTAAACAATCTAACCTATGATCATAAAGACAAACATAACCATTACTTAACTAACATAGTCGAAACATAATCAGAAAACTAAAGAAATAGGCTTAAAAGAGATTGATAACACTAAAGGCTGAATGAAAGACTGTATCGCAGGCTGGAACAAAGGTCTATATGACAGGCCGAACAAGCCGTCTGAACAGACAGTCCGAATGAGAGGTTGTATACAGAAAATGATAGAAAAAGACCTAAATGACCTAATTATCAGCTGATTTCGTGCACATGTAAATACAATGCATAAGGATAATAAATAAACCTATTTAATCATCAAATCTGATAGCAAAATAAACTTAAACAAATTCAAGAACATAAAGAGATCATTGCATATTAATAAATTGAAATGTAAATTGCTTAAACTGATAATTTAGAATAGCAAAGAAATAGATAAAATTGAATCTATTTTATTTGATAAACAACAATCTATTTAACTAGCTTGAAAATCGACTATCAATAAACTGGAAATGAGGTGATTGAAAACAAAACTGAAAGCAAACTATGTGCGTAGTTAACTATCTAATTCAGAAATAAAATTGCATTACAAGAATAATAAAACAAACTGTGAATTAAACTAGCTATAGAAGAAAGATGAAATAAATAAATAAGAAAAGAAACATATGGTTGTTGAGGGGCCCTCCCAGCAATCAAAGGTGTGAAGCTAAGTCAATCAGTCACCCACAGAATATGAAAACCATATATCCACAGCCGAAACAAAGATTTCCTATTAAACTGAAGAAAAGCTTTACAAAGAGTTTTTCCTCCCTTCTCTTCAAAACCAAAGAGGTGTTTATAAGATGATTACAATGAAGATCAGGTCGAGCACATATTGCTAAAAGTAGAGGTTCTTCAATGATGTAACTACTACCCACGAATTCAGAAAATGGCCAACCACAATTTATGGAAAAGTTGGTTTCAAAGAACCACAATCTTCTCCCAAATGGCTATGAATTTGGCGAAAATTCCTCTTGAGGATTGAAATGAGCATATTCTGCACAAAACCCATGTTCTAGAATTTTCAATTTCGCTTCTGTTTTCCAGAAAATCAAGCCCAAAAATCAACTATCTATTAAAAACACGTGGTCTGCATGGGCGTCTGGATGAGCTGTAGTTCATAAATCTAGATTTTGAGCTTATTTTATGTTGGTTTGTCGGCCACACTGACTGTTGAGTGCCGATTTGTTGGATTGTGGCTAAGTTCCATTGATTGGGTGTCAGATTCTTGTTGCTTGCCTCCCTCATGTGATGCATGTGTTAATCCTCTATTATGCATGCATTACTTCACACCATGCACATAAAAGAAAATCTATTAGTTAACAAAAACCAAAGTATGAAATGACAATATATTCAATATGAAGTTTTTAAAATAAATGGTTTTAAAAGGAATACATATATAAACTTTTATCATTTAAATATCCCAATTCAAAAGGAATTAAAGGGTGTTTGGCCATGTTGACATATGATTTAAATAATTAATAAATTATTAGAATTCCATGTCATAATCCATTTTATGTTTTGGTTAACTTGGATCTGAGTCGGTTTGAAAAAGTGATTTAAAGTTAAGAGAATTGTTTTAATATTTAATTTCTTTTTAATATTTTTATTTTATCCTTTGTTTAAATTTAAACCAATGCTTAAAACTCGTTATTACTTTATGGTTTCAATTTGTATATGCAGGATTGGAAGAAACGGGTAAACCAAACTAGTAAACTAACATGCAATCAAATCTAATTCAGAACTCATGACCAAAAGAAGGGGCTGAATGGAGTGCATAACGTCTTTTATTTGCAAAATACTACATTTAATACATAAAAATAACATATTTGTTTATTTTACATTTACAAGATTTTAATTAATAAAACAGAGGAAAAGACAACCTTATTGAACATAGATGTATTAAATTACGGTCAATATGTAGGAAATTAATGTAAATAAAGCCATTATAAAAGATAATTTCGAGGCCCAACAAGTACCCTAGTTGTGGTTACTCGAGCCTACATAACTGAGTTAGGATTACTCAAGCCTACATAACAGAGTCAAATAGTAAGTGAACGAAAGAATAGAAATAGAGAGGGAGACTCTCTATTTATCACACACACACTCACTCACTGGGGCGCATGAGTGAGAGAGAGAGAACAGTTGTGGAGATCATTGTTTCTGTCTTTGGGTTTTACTGCTGCCATTGGTGCTCATTCTATCTCTGAGGAAGTTGTGGGGTTTTCTCCTTTATGGTTTCCTGAGGAAAATTCTTTGTGTCTCTTGTCTCTTTTGATTTTTGTTGTGCATGTTATTCTCTTAGATAAGATCCTAGATCATATTGCTTAAATGATAAAAATCTAACATAGGGCTTTGTATTTCAAGAAGAACTATTGAATTGTCTCGAAGTTGCTGGGATGGAGTGCAATGAGCTCATTCTCCAAAATGATGGCCTCTAATCTCACCTTGTTTTCCAAACAAAGAGTCAATCTTTTCCAATACTTCCTTCAGATTTCTGAGTCCATCAAGGTGGAACAGTAGCTCCCTAGAGATGTGGACGCACATGAAGCTAAAGGATTCATCTATCCTATTCAAAAACTTGGATTTCTCAACATACTGCTAGGGCTCGACTTCTCTTCCCATTGTCATCCTAAACTGCACTTTGTTGTGCGACTTTGTCTGCATATCTTCCCTCCAATCAATGTAATTAAAGGGTGTAAGGATTCTAGGTGATAGAGGAGTCACTCCATTTCAGTGTATGTTGATCAACAAATCTTCAAGAGCTACGTAGGTACCTGAAAAATCACTGCAAAAGAAACTTCAATTTGCAAACATTTTCCATTTCAAACCTTTCCACCTCAACATGCGCACTTTTTCAGAGTTTGTCACACCTGTATAGACTTCTCTGGACATAAACCAAAGGGAGCAGTGGAATGATTCCAGGAATTATGTGGAAACTCAGCTGCTTTTGGTGCGAGCATGGAGGTTTCTGAGGTTTGTTGCTGGAATGAACATAGGCTTTGATATCATGTTAAATTTCATGAACCATAGATCTACAAGCCAAAATGAGAGCTATCTGAAAAGAAGTATGCAGTGGAATTATCAAATCAATGTAAACTAAACAACAGATTCATGACAGAAATTTCACACAAATCGGACATGGATTGCTCAGTTTATCATAACATTAATTTTCATTAATTAATTAGTAATACAATAGCCATACAATAAATAGAATTTGAATACTATGGATAATATTCAAATTCACCAACTCAAACAGACTAGTTAGCCAACTCAATGTGGAAATAATAACAATTGGATCTCACAACTTTAACCCCAAATAACCAAATGAGTCTACAATCAGTTAATGGATGATGGTAGGCGAGGGTAGGTGAATAATGGTGCCAACACTCCCATGAATCATGCAAACTGGTGCTAATTTAGTTGATTGTGATCTAACTGAAGGTAACTCAAGCATAACTGATCATGACTAATTACCTACCATAAGAAACTTAATGTGAATGTAGGTGCCACTCAAAGTGGGTTCCTATAATGTAGGGATTGATCCCTATGGCTCCTAAAAGTATGTAATCAGGTGCAGTAATTGGAAGATGACCCTTAGGTGTGTCCCCCATGCACTAGTGGGTGATGATGACCTCCTAAGATAGAAAAAATGATGGCAAGTAGACTATGTGGGTAAAGGGAGGTTTAATTAATCCTAACATTGTTTCGCCTTTTGTAAATCCTCCAACTCTATCCCAATTTATTCTTAAGGTGGGGTGTTAGGAAATTGAGACACTTGGAGTCAATTAAGATCAATTTGGTCTAATCTGCTTTAGGTAAATTGTGTTTATTTAGTATGCATTTGTACTAATGTAAATTCATGGTCATGATATGTTCTAGACAAAACGATTTGAAGGTGCATCTTCTCTCTATTTTAATAACTACAATGATATGTCACTTATCACCTTATTGCTCCATGATCTCTATTTAAAGAGCATGGAAGGTCATTAGTTGATGATCAATTCTGAGAAACTCATATGTAAATTATTTTCCCTTGTGTTAATATATTTCCTCAAGTAGATATTTGCATAGGGTTGTGGACTATTTCCCTCTTGAGGGTTTTAACCAGTACATAAAACACCAGTCTATCGATATGTGATCTATTTGTTTAAGTAGTTTCTTAACATGTTTGACATTTGTGGAAATGATCTATTTTATTCAAACACTAATTTCCATTGAGACCAACTTTGGAGAATCGGACCTTTAAAAAGGTAAGGAATCACTTGGTTTTCTTTATAATTTTATTTAGTGCTCAAAAATCTTGAAGCGAAGCATTCCTAGAACACCATAGTCATGATGAGTTAAAAGGTTAGGAAGGTCAATAGTGTAGAAAATATTTTGAAATTGTGCTCTAATGTGGATGTACATGGAACATTCTATGAGAAAATTATTTTCATATTCAACCCTCTTACTGTCACAAAGATGACAAATTTTTTTCATCCCATGATGTTTTAGGAATTGCATGGTGCCCCGTTTCACTATGGAGTTCATGAGAGTTTATTCTTATTTTAGAAATGTTGATTTTATTCTTTATGCTAGTTAAAATAGACAAATATTTGTGACCTATATTAGGGTTTAAATCACCTCCTTATAATATAATTTTCTCTTATCCTCTAATTCTTTATCACACCACAACTTATTCTTAAATTTAGATGTAATAGTACTTTTAATACTACCACTATTATGCAGAGTGACCTCTTCCTCAACTCCCAATGATTTAACCAAGACTTAGCATATTTATGGCAACTTCACTTAAGTCGTAGGTGGTTTTCACTAGAGTATGAAGCAATCTTAGGAATCATCTTGTATCCCGTGTTATTTATCTTGGGTCGGTGCAAGAAGATGAGGGACCTTTTAGATGCAATCCTAGTTTTCAAAAATACAATCATGTTACCAAAAAATACAATTCATTTCTGCTACATAGCACTTGCTATGGTTCAACCCGAGCCTGACATGTCATGGGACATTTAGGATAGTAAACCATATCGCGTACGCGTTATATAACTACAAAATGCGCCCGTGATCTATAGTTCTAAAACGCGTACGTGATTTGGAAAACTAAAATTAATTTATATACACAGGCCCAAAACCTGTGGCCTTTTCTACCTATCAGGAACACGAAACCGGCGGCAATTTGGAGCGTTTTGGAGAAAAATAGGTGCTTGGGATTGTTGGAGGAGCTGATTTAGTTGGAGGGGAGGAGATTCCACTGGTGAATTATCATCCAACCAGGTAATTCAATCACCCAAAGCATTCTTTTTTGTCAATTTTTAACCTATAATATTGTTTTTTAATAGAATAATCAACCCAAGAACTCCCAAGCTAATGTTTGATGGATTCAAACTAAAAGAGGCTATAAGAAACAAAAACATCATGTCTAATAAATATTCAATGTTCCAAAAGGCTAGAAATATATAAAACAAACACAAGTATAGAGTGTGTGTGGAAGGAGGCTAAAATTATAAGCCAAGGGTTTTAACAATTAAAAAAACAGTATATATCTACATTCAAATTAAAGACAAAGAAAGATAGAAAGCCCGCATCATAATGAGATTGAGAGGCATAAACAAAAAGGAACAAAGATACTATAAGAGAGACACAAAATTACTACTAAGTAGGGTTCTAAACAACACATATCTCATAATTCTCCACAATATGCAAGAGAGAGTAATGGACAAGCTAGCTTATGTTCCAATTACAAAAGAAGCCCTAGATATTACACACCAATTGGTAGAACTAACATAAAAATACGGTATAAGGCACAAGGTGTAAGAAACCCATGTTAGCAAACACAAGAACACGAATTCTGCTTCTTTTATCCTATAAACATAATAAAGAAAATTAGAAACATGTGAGACCCTAGGTCTCCCTAAGATCCCTTGATCTAGAAAAGACATAAATGACTTTACTGAAACAGTATATGCCCCTGCATCACTAGGTTTATCAACCATTTTTTAAAATAGCAAAAACAATGGGTAATATATTTCTACATGTCGAGTCTCTAAGCTCATCTACAACCAATTGTAGTCCAGTCCACAAATTCTCCATTTTTCCATGTAACTTTTGGTTGGTTTCCATGGTTATACAACAATGGAAATGGTGAACACCCATTAACTACCTAGAGTGCATCGTGAAAGTTTTCCCAACCATGATCGAGTCAATTATATTTAGAGGATATGGTGGCAGCCCTGTATCACCCCTTTTCTTGCCTCACATGTATTAATAGTCCGTTGCCCCTTTATTTTACATATCCAAGGGACATAAAGGCCAAAACATGTCAAAATAGCACTCCTAAATTCAAATAAGTTTAAACCCAAGTGTGCATGGAAAAGTCACCAATGAGGGTGAAGAAGTGCCTTAACTTCTAGAAAGAAGTTGAACGAAACTCACTATTTAATTGTTAAATGTTTAATTTTAAGTTTTAAATGTATGTAAGTGAATGCCATTAAATTGCTTACTTGAGTTTTCCTTAATTTACATTTTCAATTTTGAAGAGATGTCATTATATACCATGTATACGTTTCTAATTATTTCCTTATTGATTTTTTTATTACAGTTGTGGCTATGGACACTAATGCTGAAATACTGATTGAGCTTGCCCAGTTGAGAGGACTCAGTACTGATTTTAGTGGTGGTGATAGGATTCGACGTTCACTTGCATCCACTTTGGATGCAATTGTTGAGACTATTACATTGTCAAGCAACATACTATATGATATTACATCATATAGAGAAATAAAAAGACAAAAGTACGCTGATGGGCTTGGCTACAATGCAATAAAAAAGTTGAAAATTACCAAAGAGCATATATTTTCATTGGAAATCCCAAATGCAAATAGGCCACATATCTCTATCGAGTGGTGCACATATCATCCATTTGCTGATAACTGGATGGATAGATGGTATATGGTTTTTCATATGCCACCACACAACAACAATGAAATCCCCCTGTATTTCCTTCGGAAGATGTATGCAAAGTTCGTGTTGGGTAAACACGTAAACTATTTTGATATATTGTCGTTTCAGGGGATCGGTGGGGGGATGCCCCAAAACCGACCCAATGCTAGGCTTCGAGACATTGATAGCCCTATCCCTACACCTCGCAGGCAGTTTCCTGGGCTAGATGTCCCACCTGTACATCATGTTATTCCACAGACATGTGATGCATATTTGAGTTTGGCATGGGTAGTTGTTCGCCATAGCACTATGGTTCAACATATGGGTGAGGAAGGGACATCTGTCCCTAGTGTGGTACATACACCAGGTCGTCACGGTGCAGGACCATCTTCTAATGCAGTACCACCCACTACTGCAGTACCCCCATCTAGTGCAGGACCATCTACTAGTGCAGCACCATCGGCACATTCTCGGCCTACTTTTGAGCCTCACGAGTGCACATCGTGTGGTCGTCCCTGCTATGGTCTTTCGTCAGATGTTGTCTTCAGTGGATTTTTGAGTGATGTATGTATATGGTTAATTGTAATAAATTCTTCATTTATTTTCCTCTTTGTACACATATGTATAGTTTGAGCTAATATATTAATTTTGTGAACTTGTAGTTGATGCTTTATGCCGGCAGCGATGCCCCGGAGTTTCATGTTCCACACTCTACAAAGGGACATGACATTCCATCCATTGATCCCTTGGTTGGTGGAAAGATTCCTATAGCACCCATTGCCATATCTCACACCGAGGTAAACATTTTAAAATTTCAATTTTTTAATACTTGTTAATTTGTTAATTTCCAAATACTGTACATGTTAGTTCACAAATGTTATCTACGGTCTAATATTTACAATTATTAAACTTGCAGATTCCAAATCCTTCACGGGGGAAAGTAGTGATGGAGGTAGGATCCATGGTCGTATCGACCGAGGAAATATCTAGGCATGACATTCCATCCACTAATCGCTTGATTGGTGAAGAGATTCATATAGCACCCATTGTCCTATCTCACACCGAGGTAAACATTTTAAAAATGTCAGTTTTTTAATACTTATTAATTTGTTAATTTCCACACATTGTACATGTTAGTTCACTAATGCTATCTATGGTCTAATATTTACAATTATTAAACTGGCAGATGCCAGCTCCTTCACGGGGGAAAGCAGTGATGGAGGTAAACATTTTAAACATTTAAAAAATGTCATTTTTTAAATGCATGTATGTTCGTTGAATCATGCATGTCTAACTACATGAATTCTTGTTGACTATAGGCACCAACCGAAACACCTGGACCATTTCCTAGAGTTGTATCTCCTCATAGGCCATATGTGAACAAGGGTCATGTGTATATGAGGTGGCCTACTCCTAGAAAGAGTCCAGTTGTCCACGACCATGGAGATACTGATACCATGGTAATGTATATCCTTCGATGATATTTCTTGGTTAACTTGAAATCCAGTGCATAAAATGTTTTGTTAATGTTTGATTTGCATGTTTGCTGCATCAGGAGACAGAGTTTACTATTGAAAACCTTGCAAGGATGGTTGATGCAGCAGTCAGTGCTGCATCTACAATGGCAACAAGTCACACAGAGGTACAACCATTTCAACATGATCGTTACATAGTTTATTATTGTTGGCGTATGTTTATTCATGCATGTCTAACTATTTCAACATTTGGTGATTGTAGCCACCAGCAGCAGGAGTTTTTGATGTAGTAGTCAATGTGGTATCTACAATAACAATAAGCCACACAGAGGTACAACTATTTGAACATGATCTAGACATAGTGTGTTATTGTTGTCTATTGTTTATTCATGCACATTTTAACTATTTCAACATTTGGTGATTGTAGCCACCACCACCACCACCAGTTTCTGCCCCCTCTGGTTCGACCATGGATGCGACCGTCCTTGATGTTCAACCAACAGCTCCATCTACTACACAAGAAACACAATCCCCTTTGTCACAGTCTCTCACTGAGCTGAGATGTCCATTAATGACCAATTGTTTCATGCAATGTCCATTAACATTTTGATAATTGTTGAGTTAATTTAGATATGGTATTTTATTGAGCTAATGTATTAGTACATAGTTAGTTGAATTTAACAATTTAAATTTAATTTGTAGGATCCAGAGATGCACACTGGTCCTAGAGTTGTGCCTACAGGATCAACCTCGAGAAAGAACAAGAGGAAGCTTGAGTTTTGATGTGTCTTATGGGATATGTACATTTCGATACATGTACATGTGGCTTGGACAGTTTTGGATACATGTACTTTTGGAGACATGTACATTGACATTTCACTTACATGTACATGTGGCTTGGATAGTTTTGGATACATGTACATGTGGCTTGGATAGTCTTGGATAGTTGTGGAGACACATGTACTTCTGGTTACTTTTGGATATATATGTACTTTTGGATAGTTTTGGATATATATGTACTTTTGGAGACATGTACATTGACATTTTAGTTATAAATGAATGATACATTTCACTTTGAAATTGTTCTTTGGTTTCCACATGTTCTTGTGTCAATCTATTGTATTGATTTGTGAGTATTATCTATTACTTATGAATGCACTATGTCAAAAGAAAAAACTATTATATTTAAAGGTTTCAATTATCTCACTACATGCACACTAAAGTCAAAGTTCTTGCTCGTGTAATTTAATAAATATAAGTGCAATACAATGTATTTCAAGGTTTCAATGAACTCACTACTTGCACACCAATTGGATATATCTAATTAAAAATTATGAGTTTGGATTCATTAAATTACAAGTTAAGTCAATGATCAAGTGTAATTTAATAAAACTAAGTGCAATACATGCTTCACATTTCATCAACAACCAACAACACTATTCAACAAACCTCATGCACCCAATGACTAATCACTCAGCATTAAAGGAACTACAATAGAATCCAAAGACCAAGAACCAACTTCGTGAATCAACATGATTTGAACCATAAGTCCACTGGATTTGAAAAAGTTGAGTTGACCATTCGATTGATTCTGAATTGAGTTGTGATAGTAAGATAAGATTAGGGTTAGGATTAGGGTTTCCTTGGTAGGGTTATGGTTATGGGCCATGCATGTTAAACAATAAACCCTAGCTAGGGATAGGGTTTTCCAAGTTTGGCCTTTGTTGGCATGAAATGCATTGTCCAACTTTGGCCCTCATTGGTGTGACTGCATTGTCCCCTACTGAGCAAAACCATAGCTTCAGAAACCACCGTAGACGGAGGTCACCAGGAAATGGACAGGAGGGAGAGGCCCCCCCTAGCTAAAATCACATGTCATGAATCCAACAAAATCAACGGTTCGTCGATCGGATGCCCAAACATCGATCTATGGCGAGTTGCAGGTCACCTCCAGATACCGTTCAGGGACACCTGGTGGACTTGTGCCCAGTGCGCAAAAAACCTCACAAAGCCGCAATTTTGTATTCTGTCAACTCCTGCTAGCATGTTTGGGCATGGGTAATATGGAAACACCAACTGCATCCCTACCGTCCGTGGCTTTCCAGCTTTGGCCCTCGTTGGCGTGACTGCATTGTCCTCTACTGAGCGAAGCCCTAGCTTTAGAAACCACCATAGACGGAGGTCACCAAGCAATGGAAAGGAGGGAGAGGCTCCCCCTAGCTAAAATCCCACGTCACGAATCCAACGGAATCAACAGTTTGTCTATCAGAGGCCTGAGCATCAATCTATGGCGAGTTGTAGGTCACCTCCAGATACCATTCAGGGACACCTGGTGGACTTGGGCCTGGTGCACAAAAAACCTCACGAAGCCGCAATTTTGTATTCAATCAACTCCTGCTTGCATGTTTGGGCATGGGAAATATGGCAATGCCAACCTCATCCCCACCGTCTATGGATTTCCATATTTGGCCCTTGTTGGTGTGACTGCATTATCCCCTACTGAGTGAAACCCTAGCTTCATAAACCACCGTAGACAGAGGTCATCGGGCAATGGACAGGAGAGAGAGAGGCCCCCCCCTAGCTAAAATCCCACATCACGAATCCAACAGAATCGACTATTCGTTGATCGGAGGCCTAAGCATCGATCTATGGCGAGTTGCAGGTCACCTCCAGATACCGTTCAAGGACACCTAGTGGACTTGGGCCTGGTGCACAAAAAACCTCATGGAGCCGCAATTTTGTATTTCGTCAACTCTTGCTAGCATGTTTGGGCATGGAAAATATGGCAATGCCAACCTCATCCCCACTGTCTGTGGCTTTCCATCTTTGGCCCTCGTTGGCGTGACTGCATTGTCTCCTACTGAGCGAAACCCTAGCTTCAGAAACCACCGTAGACGGAGGTCGCTGGGAAATGGAAAGTAGGGAGAGCCCCCCCCCTAGCTAAAATCCCATGTCACAAATCCAACGGAATTGATGGTTCTTCGATCAGAGGCCCGAGCATCAATCTATGGCAATTTGCAGGTCACCTCCAGATACCATTCAGGGACACCTGGTGGACTTGTTCCTGGTGCGCAAAAAACCTCACGAAGTCGCAATTTTGAATTCCATCAACTCTTGCTAGCGTGTTTGGGCATGGGAAATATGGCAACACCAACCGCATCCCCACCATCTGTGGCTTTCCAGCTTTTTGCCTCGTTGGCATGACTGCATTGTCCCCTACTGAGCGAAACCATAGCTTTAGAAACCATCGTAGACAGAGGTCATTGAGAAATGGACAGGGGGGAAAGGTCCCCCCCTAGCTAAAATCCCACATCACGAATCCAACGGAATCAACGGTTCATCGATCGGAGGCCCGAGCATCGATCTATGGCGAGTTGCAGGTCACCTCCAGATATCGTTCAAGGACACCTGGTGGACTTGGGCCCGGTGCGCAAAAAACCTCACGAAGCCGCAATTTTGCATTCCGTCAACTCCTGCTAGCGTGTTTGGGCATGGGAAATATGGCAACGCCAACTGCATCCCCACTGCCCGTGGCTTTCCGTGCATCAACGACTTAATGTTACTTTTGAGTTGTCTATGTCATTGCTAGTATGTTGTTTTGTTTCAAGATTTTTATAATACATGATCAATGAGAAACATGAGTAAATGAGTTTATTGTTATCTTTTAATTGGAAATTAAAATCCTTAATAAAATCATATCTTTTAATTGAAAAATAAAATATCACAATTTCAATTACACCAATGACCCAACATGTCAACCTCCCAAAATTTTCTATTATGCATTACATGAAACATTAACCTTTCGAAAGCATGAGAGGTTCCAAATTTTGTTTGTTTATTAAGTTTATCACTTAATATATTCACATGCATGATGTTGACCTACTTCACATGCATAATGTTAGCGCATGTTACTTTTGAATACTTCATATGCATAATGTTGAAGCATGTTACTTTTGAGTTGTTTGTGTCAATATTAGTAGGTCACCGGGAAATGGACTGGAGGGAGAGGCCCCCCACTAGCTAAAATCCCACATCACGAATCCAACGGAATCGATGGTTCGTTGATCAGAGGCCGGAGCATCGATCTATGGCGAGTTGCAAGTCACCTCCAGATATCGTTCAAGGACACCTGGTGGACTTGGGCCCGGTGCTCAAAAAACCTCACGGAGCCGCAATTTTGTATTCCGTCAACTCCTGCTAGTGTGTTTGGGCATGGGAAATATGGCAACACTAATTGCATCCCCACTGCCCATGGCTTTCCGTGCATCAACGACTTAATGTTACTTTTGAGTTGTCTCTGTCATTGCTAGTATGTTGTTTTGTTTCAGGATTTTTATAATACATGATCAATGAGAAACATGAGTAAATGAGTTTATTGTTATCTTTTAATTGGAAAGTAAACTCCTTAATAAAATCATATCTTTTAATTGAAAAATAAAATATCACAATTTCAATTACACCAATGACCCAACATGTCAACCTCCCAAAATTTTCTATTATGCATTACATGAAACATTAACCTTTCGAAAGCATGAGAGGTTCCAAATTTTGTTTGTTTATTAAGTTTATCAATTAATATCTTCACATGCATGATGTTGACCTACATCACATGCATAATGTTAGCGCATGTTACTTTTGAATACTTCATATGCATAATGTTGAAGCATGTTACTTTTGAGTTGTTTGTGTCAATATTAGTAGGTTATTTTCTTCCACTTTCAATGTTCAAAAAAACATAATCAACCAAAAACAAAGTTAAATAAATCTCTTATTATCTTTTATTATCTTTTAAGTAGAAATTAAACTTCTCAAGAAAAAAAATGAGATGAAATTCCAACACTACTAGGCACTACCCCTTTGGAAATGGACATGCGGGTATAAGAGGTGAGTTGTCAAGAAGGAAATTATACAAGCCTTAAAACATAAGTTTATCATTACGGCATCTTGTTTCCATCATCCTATTTGCATATTACCTACTTGAAAAATTAGGGTTTTAGTCCTGTAAGAGAGCCTACAAAGAACTTTGATAGGTATGACCTACAGAGGTACATGTATGTATTCTAATGTTATGTATATCATGTGAATGAGATCTTGAAATGTTCATATGATTGATATATATTGTTTATTGATCATATGTAAAATTTTTCATGTTCATTAACTTGACATACAAGAGAAATTTTGGCATATTTATAAACAACATTATGGAAACTTTCGCATATCAAGAACACAAAATTGACATATTCATAAGAAACATACATGGAAAAATTAAAATTATGATACATACCTCATCATGCTAGATCCCACCTATTATCATACAACCAAACCCTCCACATCATCTCTTATAATGATGGCCTCCATTAGTATCTCGTGCTCTGTATCTGGTAAGAAGTAGCATACCTTCGATGAATTTCGGCTAGGCATTGTTCGTACCTGGAGGTTTGTACCAATGATTAAGTTGGTAAAGTGATACACACTTGCACCTAGTTTGTAATCCCTGTAAACATATCCACCCTTCTTTCTTGCATTGTTGTCATGTGTAAGGTATTCATCTTTAACAACCATAGACCCAATGGGGAAGTAGTTGTTTTCATCATTAGTCATGGACATAATGAGGGTTTGCTTTCCCTCTATACAACATGCCAACCAGTAATCACCACCCCATTCACTATCTTTTGAGGCAACCACTGTGTATATGTGTCCTGCATAGTATGATTGTAGGTATATGATCAAATATTTTTCGTGTGATACAAGGCCATTAATGTGAGTTTCAAGACTACGTAAATTTTACAAAAAAAATGTTAAGGAAATGCATCATACCAGGTTGTACAAGGTCTGATACATGATCAAAATCTATAGAAATAGACGATTGGTCTTCTTCCAACGGAGTTAACTCAACAATTGCACGCTGATCAAGTGGAAGTGATATGCGATCCCATCCATCAACCCAATCCAATGATTCACACACATCCCAGTCACCATCACAACAAGGCGGGCAAAAACAAGCGAGTTTTCTGGTCTAAATTTCAAATACTGGGTTATTAGATCTTCGAACCGAATGAAAGCCATGAGTCCCAGGAACAATCTTGCATTCCCATGCATGTGAACGATCTATGTCTACCACCTCCCAAAAAAATCTCTCCACATGTCTCTTTCTTGTGGATTCTACTCGCATAGCTAATCCCTCTCCCATTACTGACGTGCACCACCTGACTATAGATTGAGCATTTCGAATAGTAGATATTGTAGATAATTTCAATTCCTCTCTTCATAGGGCTGTTTTGACACATGCTCCAACTCCATCATGCTCTATGGAGGGTTTTTACATTCAAATTAACTAGTTTAGATGTAGGCTT
>LPNX010072559.1:124048-199048 GCA_001517045.1 Pseudotsuga menziesii | reverse complement strand
GGAGAGATGGTGTTTTTTCATGAATAAGTAAAAAGAAAAATATATATTCTTCTTTTAAAAAATAATAGTATTTAATAGCTTCATACACTTAAGAATTGGGTTTTATGAACGAGTATCAAAATAATCATATCATTGTTGCAAAGGAGGAGACTATGGTTTGATAGCAACTTAGGTTTGTTTTGAATAAAAAAACGAAGAAGAAGAACAAAGTTGTGTATACTTCTCTTAACAAATATTTAATTTAAATTTCAATATAATAGTTCAAAAATATTCTAATGCAGTAATTGTGCATAGAATAAAATTAATGTGATAGTATTTATAAACGTCATCAATTAAATATATAAATAATATAAATAAAGCTATATAAATCAATGCTTTACTAAAATATTAAAATATATATTTTTTAATGTAAAGTAAAAATAAATAAATAAATTTAAAATTTTATTTACTTATTATTAATAATGTATTAAAAAAAATCAATGTTTTATTAAAATATAAAATTATATAGCTTAATTATAAGAAGAAGAAAAAATGTATTTCTATGTTTTTTTTAATAATGTATATAGTACATATAATACATTATAATATTAAGAAATATATAATTATATTGTAATTTTAGTGAAGATGAGTTATCTTATAATATTAATAAATGAATGATTATATGTGTGTTAGCTTTATTGATTGAGAAATGTGAATTGTAAATTGAAGGTTTTAGCGTGTGGCATACATATATAAAGACCTCATAATTTAATTATATTTAATTTGAAAAAATATTTTAATTAATGGTCTTAACACAATATATTTATCTAAACCTTTTTTAAATTAAAATTTACATTATTTATAAAATTAAATAAAAATTTATATATCATAAAATTCTCATTTATATTTGAAATATTAAAGTCATATTTATTTACAAGAAATCAAATTAAATATCTTTTGATATTTATTTATTTTTTAAGTTGAATACAAATTATATAATTTAATCCCACTAATAAATTATTATAATTTAGTTTGTAGATTTTAAAAATAAAAAATAATTACTATAATTTAGTTTGTAGATTTTAAAAATAAAAATAAAAGGGAAATGTTAATAAAAAATTAAAAATAATAACAATAAAATGATGAAATAACAAAAATAAATTGAAATGTTCATAAAAATACAATAATTAATGTTAGTAATAATTTATATAAACAAATTTAATGTAAGTTAATTAAATATTATAACTAAATTAAAAATAACTTTTGTGAATATTGTATTTTCATAATATACCCTTTAATTAATCAATATAAAAAGTAATTACATAATTATTATTAATAATAATAATTTGGTTATTCCATGGGGAAATCTGTCAACACGAGAATCAAGATATAGCTAGATTACACAATTGTGGAAAGGCTCTTGCGGAAAGGTTTGTGTGGAAAGGCAATTGCGGAAGGAAAGAATCTTGCATAAAGGCAATTGCGGAAGGAAAGAATCTTACAAAAAGGCAATTGCGAAAGGAAAGAATCTTGCAGAAAGGTAATTAACACATATTTAATTAAAATTGGAAACTTTTTATTACAAAAACATAACCAGAATTGAATTTTTTGGTTATTTTCAAATTCTAGATCCATAGTTTAATTCTAAATTTAATGAAATATGTGTTAATTGCGAAAGGAAAGAATCTTGCTGAAAGGTTCTTGCAGAAAGAAAGGAGCTTGGAGAATAGTTGTTGCGGAAACCCAATTGTGGAAATATTAAGTTGTTGAAAGACTAAGATTGTGGAGGGCTATTTGCGGAAGGTTAATTTTATTTGTAGTTTAATGGAGACCCGCAATCCACAATTGTGGAAGGGTCCTTGAGGAATGAACATTGCAGAAGGGTCCTTGCAGAATGATCATTACGAAAGGAACAATAAGTTAGCAAATCAGGATTAAAACAGTTAAATGAATCGAAGCCTAATTGTCAGAAATGGGTTCTGATATTGGGAAAGGTTGAACGAGCAAATAAATGCAAAAAATATGCAATAAACCCTCAATGTTCAATAACGCCTTGTTACAGTTAGAGACTTAAATATTGTGTCTTTAGATATATGTTATATAAAGAAAAAAAATTATTATAGATTTTTTAGGTGTGTTACATAATGGTATTAGAGCACAATTACAGCTTTTTTAGGTGTGTTACATAATGGTATTAGAGCACAATTACAGCACTATGCCTAAATCGGCTCAACACTAGAACTGTTATAGAAAACAAAAAAACTAACTTCTATTTTATTTTGGTTAAATTCTCTTACAAACAACAAAGAGAAGAATAACTATATTTTGCAGGAAACGTGAAAGATGTCGAGATGTCTACAAAAAAAGAACATCACCCAGAAAATCCTTTAAATCGTAAAGAGGAAAACATAAGGGATGGAAAATTTTGGGTAGACTTAAATGAAAGTCAAGATAATAACTCTAAATTACAAAGAACTATCAAAGAGTTAAGGTCTGAATTAAGAAAAGTTAAAGAAGATAATGAGCGAATTCGAAAGGCTCGGGAAGAACTAAATGATATTCTGTTAGCTAAGATTCATAACGATGAAAAATAAATAAAAAATAAGGATTCTGAATGAGAAAATACTTAAAACTGAACCTTACAATCGTAAGGGAAAAAAGTTGGAAGTTTCCAGCCATAAACCTGCAACTTCCAGTCAAGAGTCAGTTAAACGTCACAAAAACAACAAGAGTCAAGCGAAAGCAATGACGTTAACAAAAAGAAAAATAAATACATGTCCTATGAGGAGATCTCTAGGGAGTTTAAGAAAATTAAACCACCCATTTTTAATGGGGAAATTGAGAAGGGCGAAGAGGCAGAAGCCTAGTTGTTTGGAATGAAAAAAGTACTTTCAGATATACAACTACTCTGATGAATTAAAGGCTAAAATGGCCATCTATAATATAACTGGAAAAGCAGATATATGGTGGCAAGATATAAAGAAGGTTAAAGGGATAAAAGAGAGATATGTAACTTGGAAAACATTTTAAAAACTCTTTAAAATAGAGTACTTATCAGAACAATATTATGAAGAAAAGGAAAAAGAATTTAATGAATTAAGGCTAGGAACAATGACGATGAAAGAACTCTATAGTAATTTTTTAAGTCTGCTTCGTTATGTTCCTTATATAATTGATGCGGAACCTAAAATATAGCGGTTCCTCGGTTGATTTCCCATCATGTTCAAAGAACGGATTGAGTATGACAATCTGAAGACGCTAGAGGAAGCGATGAGGAAGGAAAAATTCTACTATGACCAAAACAAGAATAAAAGGGAAAGTATACTATCTTGGAAAAATAAAGGGCCAAATAATTTTGATGCAAGAAAGAAGCAGAATAAGTTCCATAAAAAAAAAGGGAAATAACTATAGGGGATATCAGGGTAATAACTACCAAGGCTTTAAACCCCAAAATTCTGCAGTAAAAGAACCTTCAATGATCTTTAATGAGAATCAAGCACAAAAAGAGCCCTTAAAATGTTGGGAGTGTGGAGGGCCACACTACTTTAAATATTATCTAGTAAGAAAAAAGAATTCTAATGTTAATTCTATCCAATAAGCATTTACAGTTGGGGACATGGCAAGGAGCATGCCTAGAATCTGCGCTGCATTGGAAAATTGGCAAGCAGACCACCAAACTTCTATGGTCGAAATTGAAGGTATGATAAACAACCAACCTATCTCTATTTTAATTGATTCATGTGTAAGCCTAAGATATATATCACCTAGAATAGTTGAATTATGCAAATTAGTACCTGAAAAGTATGACAAATCATGGCTAGTATAGTTAGCCACAGGTACAAAATGAAAAGTTCCTAGTCTTTTTAGAAATTGTAAATCGATGATGAATGGTTTCCTTACACATATTAATGTAAATATTCTTCCATTAGGATCCTATGATTTATTAATAGGAATGGATTGGATAGAGGAACATAAAGTGGTGTTAAACTGTTTTGATAAAACCTTTACCTATATTGACAATAATGGACATAATATAAAAGTAAAAGGGATCCCTACGAAGGTGACCATCAGAGAAATCTCTGCGTTGCAAATGAAAAGATCAGTAAGAAAAGGATGTAAAGAGTTTGCAGTCTACATAATGAATGATAATGAAAATGATAACAAATTTAAACTAGAATACATACCAATCTTGAAGGAGTTTGAAGACATATTTTCGAAAGAAGTCCTGGTCTTCCTCTGAAAAGAGACATTGACTTCACGATCGATCTGATACCCGGAGTGGTACTAGCATCGAAATATCCCTACTGAATGAATATAATAGAACTTACAGAACTGAAATCCCATCTACAGGAACTAATCGATAAAAAGTACATTCGTCCTAGTGTCTCTTTGTGGGGAGCACCAATCTTGTTTGTGAAAAAGAAGGACAGAACCTTAAGATTATGTATAGATTATCGACAATTAAATAAGATGACTATTAAGAACCAGTACCCACTCTGCCAAGTAGATGATCTATTCGATCAATTCCATGGGGAAACTATATTTTTGAAGATAGACTTAAGGTCTACTTATCATCAAGTATGAATAAAAGATGAGGATATCTGTAACATCCCTTAACTTTGTAAAATATATATATATATTTAATTTACTGCATGTAAAGTTGCAATTTACTAGATAATAAATAGAACAATAGTGTTGCTCCTACTTCTTGCATCATGCAAGTATGTTGTTATGTATTTAAGTCATTACTTGATTGCTTAATTTGTGATCTGTCAATAAAGTCCTTACACCTCTTTTCTTTTTAGAAACAATCCAAAAGTTAAATTGTTGTCGCAAGGAAATTTGTCCTTGTTGTTTGAATTCTAAACCTGATCTCTGAAAGAGGGGGATCATGGGATTACTTAGTCGTCACGACTAATTCATGATTTCTTCACTTAACTTATATAGGCTCTAGGACATCTAGAAAACAAATAAATGTAGACTTCTAAAAGATTCCCAAGGAGCATCGACAAGGAGAAAACTAAGGCTTGGCAAAAAACCTCCTCCTGACTTACTTTTCAATGAAAATCATATTAACGTAGCTAAAACATTACAAATTCTTCCATAATAAAAAATTACTGGATACCAACTTATTTGATGCAGGTTGTAATGCAAAACAAGTATTGTTATCTATAAAGTTTAAAAAGGTGGAAGGTTGTATCACTTTTTTAAACCTTGCAACGAGGTGTGCTGTAAAACCTTAGGTTTTGTTTGATCCACCTGCTTCACCTTAAGGACTGGAAAACATGGTTGTCTTGGGAATCATTAATGTGATTACAAAGGATCAAGGACATGTTATTCAAGGTGCCTACCCTCGGACCACGAGATGGCTTTGTGGAAAACAGCTGGCTATGAAATTATTGCTAAGCAAAACCCTAAAATTTTAACATGCTCTAGTGGGAAGATCTATTGTTTCGGTGGAAAAATGTCCGAAGATGGAGGTTTCTATGCAACTGTGTTTGTCCTTCAATCTCTTGGCCTTAATATTTCCCTATTTGTGAAACTAGATGAAGCGGTTATTACCTTGAACCTTGAAGTGCTTCAATTCTCTTTGAGCTTGTTTCGATTTTTGTAATCTTTGTTTAGGTGACACCTGTGTAAAAAGGAAGGCCGAGCAGGTATACCAAAATCCATTTTAATTCTACTTACTTTACTGATATTTACGTTGTTAAGATTTATACTGATGTTCTCCTTGTATGCAGGATGCAAATCGTTACAGGTATAGACATATTAAAGACTGCAACCCCTTCTTTACTGGTAAGACCTATGAAATACTGCTTGCATGGCTCTTGAAGAGACCAAAGAAGTGTACCCTGTGTTTTTTGGTTGTCTTCCTACTCTGTGTTGGATTTGGTATTAAACATTTTAAAGGGTGACGGTCTTTCGCCACCTGTAGGTGACTACACCATTCTGCATTTTGTTAAATTTGAGATTTGTAATTTTATAGATACCCATGAGGGTTTTGTAGCTTTGTTCATTTCGTTTTTAAACAAACTTTGTGTAAACTTCAGAGCTATGGAAAGTCATGATATGGATATGTGATGAAGCTTCTTTAGCATACACCTTGATAATATAATGGTTTCCTTTATTTGTTTTTTTGAATCTCATAGATTTTAATATTGTAACTCTATCAGGGTTAAGATAGTTGTGTAAAATTCCAGAATGTGAGTCGAGTCACTACTCATGGAGTCTTGCGACTATGCCATATTCCCTTACAAATTTCTATTTTTTTTTTATTATGTTAATGGTATTTATTATGAACAGACTCGTCTTTCTATAAAAGAGTTTGAGTATTTTGTTTTCTTTTAAAATTTTATGTGCTCAAATATCATGGACATAAACCCTACTCTGTAGATTCGTTAAAAGATTTGTCAATGTAAAGTATTTTTGGATGAAAAGACCCAACAAATCTAAAAATGAACAAAACCTCTATTGTAAATGGTCTTCCCATGGCAACTAGTTAATTTGATGTTTACTTTATGGGTTTTATGGAATATGTTGAAGCTATGTAACTTTACTGTCAACACTAGGAATTTTGGGGCTAAAAAACACTGTTGTGAATTCATTTACTATTTGATATTTTAATAGGTTCTGTTATGAGGAATAACCCGTGAGGAAACTCCTCTTGTGTTCCAATCTCACTTTCTTTATAATGACATTTACTTCGTTCTCTCATTAATTTTATAAGTCGCGTTACCATTCTAACTTTGCAGCCGCGATATACCGGTAACAGAGTTACTTGTTTATCATTAATCATTTGTGGTTTTAACCTAGATTACAAAAAGGGAGGCCGTGAAACCCTTAGCCTTCCAAAATGGGTTTTTGAACCGAGGGCCATAAGGCCTCTATTAGCTATCTTCTTTTAGGCTGACTTAAAAGGAAAATCTAAGTTAACTTCACATATGAACTTAGTTTAGATAACAAGTATACTTGTGTCAAACCCTTTTACGACTTTATTGGGTTACAGCTTATTAAACACATCGATATTCTTGAGTTGATAGTTACATTGATCTTCAGATTATTTCCTTTATAATTATAAATGTTTTAATGATTTTTGTGTGGGTTTTATTTTGATTTCTTAACTGCATTGTCGAATAATAGAGTTTTTGTTTTGTTTGGTTATCTCATACTGATTTTGAACAATAAAATAGGGTTAAGCCTAAGGTTTCCTGTAACTTTTTTTCTGAAGAAGAAACACTTCAGGAAACAACACCAAATTAAATTGGAAGCGTGTAACCAGTGTTAAGATTTGTTGATAACCTCGACTTGGTGTTGCATTAAAAGTTTTAGCCATTAAGAAATATGGGTTAGGAAACCCTTAAGAATTCCCTGTTTAATTTTAGTATGATTTATTATTAAATCTGGTTATTCTAAACTAACATTAGAGTTTGCTTAAGGAAATACAGTTGGATCCTAGAGAGATTATATTAATAGAATAATATTAATGAGTTTGGATTTGTGCATTTTAAATTCTTATACAATTATAAGTTAATGTGTTGAGAGATCAATATTACTTTAGTATGCACATAAAACAGAGGACCCTACTCTTACCTTCGGTTCCTATACTTGTACTATAATGAAAGCTTGATTTCACTAAATCTTTAACCTTTGAATTAAGAAGTGTAACTTGTAATTAATTAATTACCAGGTCTTCTAACTAGCAGTAGATTATATACAGAATATATATACCATTTCTATGCTCTAAAGCTAGACATATATTCATTCATTTTGATACTACTATTCTACATAATTTCATATATTCCTGTACTAAAGTACGTCACTTCGATGAGAGGAAAAATGCTGGAGATAATTTTAAAATCATTTTCCTTCCATTCAATTTCTATGTAAATACTTCATCAACTAATCTTTGAATACAAATAATTTAACATTAACCATATTGGAAATTAATTCAACTTACTTAAACAGAAAATAAATAACATATTACAAATATAGAGTTGGAACTTGGATATGTTGCATAAAAGGAACTAACACCCAAGGGACACTGTTCCACCCAAGGGAGACTGTTCCACCCAAGCTTTTCCTGAAGCATCCAAATCACTTGCTTAGGACCCCCGAGCTTGCTCATTGCACCACTAGAACAGAGATCTTTGCTACACAACAGAAGTCTACAACTTAGCACTCAACACCAGACTTAACTCAACAAATCACTTTAGTTATCCCCTCATCAAATTCTTTGTGTGCCTGAATTTTCAGTTTGCAGCATTCACAAAGTTCATTCTCTCTAAAAACAAAATGAGTAGTGAGCCTCCTACGCAATTTGATGGTTTATATAATATTACTTAGGTCTTTGGGTCAATTTTGGAATTTAATGAGCCACCTAGCTTAATTCCCCCTCTCAGGGAACATGACCACTTTTTTAGGGATTGTGCTCCTGCAACAGCTATAAAGTGAATGCTAGTGCTGCCATTTGTCAACCATCCTTCTACAGCTGCCCCTTCCTCCTAGTGGGCAGTGAACACTCATTTAACAGTCTCCCCTAAATAGGTGTCTCCTTTTATTAATTACTAAAATAAATCATTCTTCAATTACAGTCGGCCTTGACCCACTTGGTCATAAACTTTACAATAAAAATTAACATAATGTTTTTGTTGAAATAAATAATAAATATTTATTTTTCAGTTTTGGGTATGTTACAATATCTTTAAAACAACATCCAGGACCCTCTACGGTCAGTATGAGTTTGTCATAATGCCTTTTGGGTTAACAAACGCACCTGTTGCATTCATGGGTTTAATGAACAACATATTAAGCAACTACCTAGATAAGTTTGTGGTTGTCTTCATCGACGACATACTAAACTACTCTAAAAACGGACAACATGAAGAACATTTAAGTATAGTTTTGCAAGTACTAAGAGAAAAACAACTTTACTCAAAATTCAGTAAAAGTGATTTCTTTAAAGATAATATTCAGTAACTTAGACATGTAGTGTCCAAGGATGGAATCGCAGATGATCCAGACAAAGTAAATACCATCATGGAATGGTCGGTTCCTAAGAACGTATCTGACATCAGATTATTTATGGGGATTATAGGATACTACCAAAAGTTTATAGAAGGCTTCTCTAAGATTGGCTACCCCATAACTTCCTTACAAAAGAAAGGTAAAAAGTTTGAATGGACTGAAAAATGCATGGAAATATTTAACAAAATAAAACACCTATTAACTACCACACCAATCTTAATATTGTTGATCCATTCAAGGATTTCATCGTGTGTACCGACGCTTGCAGTGAAGGACTAGGCAAAGTTTTATCGCAAGAAATTTTTGTTGTGGCATATGAATCTAAGAAATTAAAAGAACATGAGAAAAACTATGCAACACACGATTTAGAACTTGCTGCCATAATTCACACCTTAAAAATGTGGCGACATTACCTAATTGGAAGAAAAATTATACTTATGTCAAATAACATAAGTCTTAAATACTTATTTAACCAACAGAATTTGAATGCAAGATAGGTCAGATGGTTGTCCTTTTAAGAGAATGATTTTGAAATCAAACATATAAAAGGAAAAGAAAATAAAGTGGCAGACACTTTAAATCATCATGCAAATTTACTATTTGCAAGCAACAACTATGAATCGGATCTAGAAAATCATATTCTAAGCGCTGACAATTCTAATAGAGAATATCAGATTTTAAAAGAAAAGACTGCTAAAGATGAACAAAATCAAGTAAAAATAGATTTCAACCTAAACCAACAAGGACTGTTGTTGCATAAAAACAGGTTGTACATATCAAACATAACAGAAATTAAACTTACAGTCATGGATGAGCTACATAAAAGACCGTATTCAGGGCATCCTGGATACCAGAAAATGGTCACTATGATCATGAGTGGATCATGAAGGACTTATTTTGACCAAATATGAAGAAAGAAGTGGTAGAATACCTAGCTCATTGTCTTAAATGCCAGCAAGTTAAGGAAGAACATCAACATCCCGCAGGTTTGTTGCAGCCACTACCCATTCCGAATTGGAAGTGGATAACCATTAATATGGATTTTATAACAGGCATGCCAAAGAATTTTCAACAGCATGATTCAATCATGGTTGTAGTCGAAAAATTAAGTAAAGATGCTCATTTTATTCCTATTAAATCTACTTATAAAGTTGTTAACATTGAAGATATTTTCATGAAATAAATATTCAGGCTACACGGTCTATTGAAAGTAATAGTCTCAAATAGAGACACAAAGTTTATAGGTAACTTCTAGAAATTCTTGTTTAAAGGTTTGGGCACACAGTTAAATTTCAGTATTGCATATCATCCACAAACGGATGGAGAGACTAAAATATTAAATCAAGTCCTAGAGGACATGCTAAGGATGTATGTCATGGACAAACTAGGCAAGTGGGAAGACTACCTACGGTTAGTAGAATTTGCATATAATAATAATTTCCAAGTTTCTGCAGGTATGAGTTTGTTTGAAATATTATATGGGCGTGAGTGTAATACTCCAATCTCATGGAGCAGCTCAGTTCATAGGTTAATGTTAGGACCTGATTTATTAAAAGACATGGAACTAAACGTGAAACATGTACAGCAAAATTTGAAGGTTTCCCAAGACAAGAAGAAAAGTTATGTTGATTTGAAAATAGCTCCTAGAGAGTTCTAGGTGGGTGATCATGTGTATATAAAGGTAAATCCCAAGAAAAGTTCCTTGAGACTAGGAAATTAGTCACAATTGGCACCCATGTATTGCGGTCCATTTGAAATTTTAGCTAAAGTAGGGTCAGTCGTGAATTAGTTAGCCCTACCACCCAATATTAAAGTGCATAATGTGTTTCATGTTTCTATATTGAAAATATATGTTCATGATGTTTCTCATGTGATTCACTGGAATGTAATCCAAGTGGAACCCGAAGGATAGTTCCCAGTGGGGCCGGAGCGCATTCTCGACCAGAGAGAACTTTTACTCTGGAATCGTACCATCAGACAAGTCAAGGTGCGATGGAATAACCTTAGTCCGAAAGAAGATACTTGGGATTCAGAAAGTAATATGTGGGAGGCATATCCATACTTATTCTAAGAAGATGTGATGGAAAATTAAAATAAAAGTTATAACACCAAGGACAGTGTTATATTCTAAGGGGAGGTGTATGTAACACCCCCTGAATTAACGATTGTTGTTAATGCTGCTGGAAAAAATACTTTATTCGTTATTTTATTATTTTTATTATTTTTGACGAAAAAGTCAAGAATAAAACATTTTGTGATAAAAACATTTTTATTTAATAAAATATGCTAAAGGGGACAAAAGTGGATATAGTTGTTGAAGTGTGTTTGCTAAACCATAAGAGGAAAAAGACAAGTGGCAAAAACCACTGAGTGAGAACTCAAGATGCAGGAGGCATCATCCCCAAAAATCAAGTCACGACTCGTAGTTGAGTGCTAAAGACCAGGAGGCTCATAAATTACCAAGTCTTAGGAGAAATATCATATATTAGTATGCCCATGAGCAGCAGGAGGCTAGCATTAGACACGGATTGACATCTGTGAAATGCAAGAGATGGTGCATTGAAATATTTTTCTCTTGTGGTTCAGCAAACATGATCGGGGGTTCTGAAGCAAGTAGCTTGGTTGCTCTAGGATTTGGTTAGGAGGAATAGCTTCTCCACTTTTTTTTCCAGTGTTGGTGCATGGTTCTTATTCGGTTGCTTATGATTGATTTTAGTTATAGTAGAATGTGTATTTTAATATTGAATCGCAACTATATGTCTAGGAAAAATGTTTATGCAGCCATGTTTCCTGTAGTACATCAGATCTGTACAATGTTAAATTATTTCTTGACGCATCTAAGATCGAGCATCCATACTCGTGTCAATGATTTCTAGTAATGTTATTAGTGTAGTAAATAGTAATACATTCTGAGCATAATTATTTAGATCTGGTTGTTGTTGACTTGTTATGGTTTCGAATTCAATATTCGTTATTTAAATTATTTACATGTCTGTAAATTATTCATGTTAAATTAATCTCATAATGTATCATGGAATAGATCTAGTTAATTTGTACAATCGAGACTGTTTCATATCGAGATATTGGGGAATCAAATATTTAAATAATTATAACTTATTCAGCTAACTAATTATAGATCTACAAATATCCTATCAATCATTACCTTATCAGTTAAACAACTGTATTTTATGGAAATATGCATTGCGGAAGGTTAATTGCGAAGGGATTATTTCTAAAAGTTTAAAGTACAACCCATAATCTGCATTACGGGAGGTTAATTACGGGAGATTAATCCCTAAAAATGCTAAAAAGAAGATTTGCATTTCGTAATCCACATTGTGGAGGGTTGATTGTGGAGGGATACTTTATAAAGAGTTAAAATATGTTCTGCAATCTGCAATCTGCATTGCGGAAGGTCAATTGCAGAGGGATAATTTATAAAAAGTTAAAATATGTTTCACAATCCGCAATTTGCATTGCAGAAGTTTAATTGTGGAGGGATAATTTATAAAAACTTAAAATGTGTTCCGTAATCCACAATCCGCATTGCAGAAGTTCAATTGCGGAGGGATAATTTATCAAAAATTTAAAATATGTTATGCAATCCACATTGCGGAAGTTCAATTGTGAAGGGATAATTTATCACAGGGGATTCACCTTGTTGAGCAATATCTTATCACATGCATTCATAAAGGAGGGGTTTTAATTGTCAAAAATACGGTCAATATATTGTAGGTATTAGGGGGCAGAGAATAGGGTATGGAGGGTTTACAGGTATTCGGGGGTATAAAATGGAGTTTCTAGTAAAAATAAGGAATATATTGTAAAAATATGGGTTTTTTCATTGGATATATGTATTGGGAGGGGGGCTCAACAAAAGGATTTTTGTGAGTAATTATTAATATCTAGTGAAATTAGGGGTATTCTTTAATATCCCATGAACAAATGCGCTATGACATGGTTTCACTAAGTGAAGACCCTGTATAATTTATAAAGAGTTAAAATAGGTTCTACAGTCCACATTACGGAAGGTCAATTACGAAGGGATAATTTATAAAAAGTTAAAATATGTTCTGCAATCTACATTGTAGAAGGTCACTGTTATGGAGGGATAATTTATAAAAAAGTTAAAATGTGTTATGCAATCCGCAATCTGCATTGCGAAAGGTCAATTGCGGAGGGATAATTTATAAAAAGTTAAAATAGGTTCCACAATCTGTAATCTGCATTACGGAAAGTCAATTGCTGAGGGATAATTTATAAAAAGTTAAAATATGTTCCGTAATCCGCAATCCGCATTGCGGAAGGTTAATTGTGGAGGAATCATTTATAAAAAATTCAAATTACATCGTGCAATCTGCAATCCACATTGTGGAAGGTTAATTGCGAGAGAATAATTTCTAAGAAGTTAGAATGTAATCTGCAATCCGCAATTGCAGAAGGAATATTGCAAAAGACTAATTGCAGAAGGAACATTGTGGAAGACTGATTGCGGAAAGGTTCTTTCGGAAAGACAATTGTGGAAGGAAAGGCAATTGCGGAAAGGAAAGAATCTTGCAGAAATGTTCTTACAGAAAGGAAATTGCGGAAAGAAAGGAGCTTGCAGAATAATTGTTGCAGAAACTAAATTGCGGAAAGACTGAGATTGTGGAGGGCTATTTGCGGAAGGTTAATTTTATTTGTAGTTTAATGGAGACCCACAATCGCAATCCACATTTGTGGAAGGGTCCTTGCGGAATTATCATCGCAGAATGATCATTGCAGAAGGTTCCTTTCGAAATGATCATTGCATAAGGGACATTAACTTAGCAAATCAGGATTAAAACAATTAAATGAATCAAAGCCTAATTGACAGAAATGGGTTCTGAGGTTGGGAAAGGTTGAACGAGCAAGTAAATGCCAAGAATATGCAATAAACTCTCAATGTTCAATAATGCCCTGTTACAGTTAGGGACTTAAATATTGTGTCTTTAGATATATGTTATATAAAGAAAAAAATTAGTATGGATTTTTGAGGTGTGTTACACCATCTTTTGCTTTAACATCATCCAAATGATTCCTCTCCCGATAGATATGTTTTAACTCCTCATTTCCAAGTAATGCTATGAGCCTGTGAACCTCATCCTTCAACTGAGACAATTGAACATTATGCATCCCGTAGTGTCTCGTTATCCATTTAGTAACAACTTGAGAACTTCCCAAAATTTTGAATATTCATAGCCTCATAATCCACATCCAATCTCAAAAGAAGGCAAAGAGAGATGAGATTCAGTAAAACTATTGCTTCCTTCCTCAAGACCAGCACTGTAACTATACCAATGATTTTCATATATATAGATGTACCCTCCAGCCCCAGACAGACCAGATTCTCCATGAGCAACCCCATCAAAAAAACCCCAAGGTTTGGACCTGACAAAAACTTCTTCTTCAACCAGTCTACTTTTTATCTAAATAGTATCCTGAGGAAAATGATTCATCAAAGCAAAACTCTGAATAACAATTTGTATTGGCAAAATAATTTTTTCATCAAAACAACATGAGTTTCTTGCATGCCAAATCCCCCAAGAGACAAATAGAGGGAGAGGCCTATAATATTTTAATTCTTCATTACAAACCTAATCCTTTAAACATTGTTCCACAGAAGCCTCTTTCCATAGATATTGTTTTTTTAACTTCTTTCCAATTTCCAACCAAACATTCCTAGTAAAAGAACACTCAACCGCTGGATGTAGATTTGATTCTTCTTCAATGTTACAAAGATAACATCGACCCAGACCTTCCAACCCTTTCCTCTTGAAAACATCTCATGTAAGTGCTTTATTTGAAAACGAAAACCACATGAAAATAAAAAATTTGCATAGGACATTTAAACTTCCAAATAGACCTCCACCACCAAAATTGTTCAACATTCTCTCTATTTTTTATCAATTATAAATAACCATATTTAAGCTAGTATTTCCAACTTAAAGATAAGACCCATGAATCCTCACATTTAAATAAATGAATATTGCTAAACTTCAAATGAGCCAAACGAGGGTAACATAATAACAATTAATGTTGTTATTAATTAACAATACACTTAATCATTCCAGTATAACTTAGCATTCCCAGCCAAGACATAATAATAATTAATGTTGTTATTAATTAACAATACACTTGTTTAATATATTTTATATTTTATTTATTTTGAAATAATTTTTTATATTTAACCCAAAAAAATTCCAACCAAATAAAAATTATCTCATCATAAAAAAGCCAATCACAAAACAAAAATTGTATTTTAATTAATAAAAATGATATTTTTTAATTTTTAGAATATTTAAATTAATATATTAATTCACAAAACAAAAAAAATATTTTAAATAAAAAAATTAATTAATTTTGAAAATATTTAAATGAATATATTAATTTATAGAACTTGGGAATACTTTAANTAATAGAGGTTAGAGCAGTTCAGTTTGACTTCATATGGATTGCTATATACATGCCATCGGCAGGTATAAAAAGACTTTGTTTGGTTCATTTTTTAATTGAAAAGTCTATTTTCATAGTTAGGTGGTAAAGATTGTCAATATGGAAAAAGTCTATATTCATAGTTAAGTGGTAAAGATTGTTAATATGGTTTTTTATTAGATAATTTGAAATTATAAATTAGTATATAAATTTTTATTAGATAATTTATAACTATGATTAATTTTAATAAATTGTATTTATTATAAAATAATTATTCAAAGTTTCTATTAAATATCTAAAATTATCTTATATTTAAATACGACTTCTTATATATTAATAATATATATACCATAAAATCTCAACAACCAAAACCATGATTTTGGTAAAATAAAAATATATAATTATATTGCATGCCAATAATAATTGTAACTAATAATGGTGATATAAAAATTATTATAATAAAATTATTAAATTATATTATTCTATATTAAATTTAATAGCTACTTAGATTTTTATTAAATATAATAAAAAAAATTATTATTTTAATTTATTAAATATCTAATATTATATTAATATTAGTTTTATGATTTAATTTTTATATAATCTTATATTATATTAATATTAATTTTATGATTTAATTATTATTTATATTATAATATTATAGTTTTTTAAATTGACTTACTTTTATTAATAATTTAATAATCTAATTTACAACTATAAACAACTCTATAAGTATTTTTCTTAATTTAACTAACTACTTCCTAACTTTATATAGTGAGCATACTTTTATCAATAATTTACTAATCTAATTTACAACCATAAACAACTCTACAACCCTTAATCTTATTTTAATATAAGTAACCACTTCTTAACTTATATACCTCATTTAAAGATATATGTTTTATTATCTTTTTGTCCACCAATATTACTTGATATTTATTTTTTTTCCAAAATAGTGATGCAATTTTACCTCTTAATACGAGGGAAGTGATAGTCTTTCATATGGTTATTGCTTATTGATTGTTACATTATTATGTAAATGCTTAAAAGTATGACATAATGTGTACCATCATTTTATCATTAAATTTAATATAATATTTATGTTTTTTAAACGATAAAGTCTTCACTTTTATATGAAATTATTAATCTACATCATTAAATAAGAATTATTTAATAGTTCGAACTCTTATCTTCACCCTAATCGACATAATCATTCAATCATATAGGAATGATGAATGATAAAATAAATATATTTATTTAGTAGTACTAACTATTATTTGTACCCCACGACGATTCTATAGAAGAATAATTATCATCGTTTTTATTTTGCCTTTTTGTCATTACAATAAGTCTTGTGAAATCACTTGGGAGTCTCGCTTTCTATTCAAAGTTGTAGTACAAACTAGGGTAAAAAGTGGGAACCTCTTTCCTGGTGCGTTTTTTTTGTTTGTAATATTGCTTGTTGATAAGTGGAATAAGTATTAGGGGTCCCCATTGGGCCTCCCAAGACATAAGCATCTCTTTATACTAAAGGGACACCCGGTGAATTAGTTTTAGGCTTTTCTCCTAGACCATGTGTCTCGAGCTCTAGGGTTTGGGTTAACTGAGATACACATGTTGAGTGCACCTCTTTTGTATCTGAAGGAAAGGGAGATGGGGTTGTAAACACTTATGTTTGATCGAGCTTGATGAATGTTACCCCTTACTGTGATAATGAAGCACAAATTACAATTTTTTTATGAGGAAGGAAAGGCTTTACAACACCACAAGCTTCAAGGCGAGCACGCAAGGAGAAGGAGAACTTTAAAATGTCATAAGGTGAAAAAAGATAGGTCGATCTGCATACTTGGGAAGGATATCACCGTGAATATGGTAACTAATTTTTCGACCATGGTTTTATTAGGTTGTTTTGAGTTTATAAGGATGACTAAGAGGGATATTATGGATTGGATATCCAAGAAGTGGAAATCCTTGACAAATTATTCTCCTAGGGTTTCAATACTAGTTAATGAATGGGGAAGATTTTCACTTTCTATCTGAGGACAGTCTCTAGAATATTAAGAAACGATATTGGATTTTAGGCAAGGGTTCTTTGGTTCTATGCAACTAACATTCGGCTTTCGACCCTAGGAAAGAAATGTTGAAAAGATTGAATTTGTGGGTATTATTAACGAGGTTTCCCCTTCAATGTTGGAATTTGGAGGCTTTCAAATTGGTGGCAAAAAGCATTAGATGTTTCATTTTAGTCAGGGAGGAGACCCTTCTCACTATGGATAAATTCATCTTGAAGATTATGGTATACATGGAAGTTTATGAGGGTTTACCATCATAAATTGAAGTTAGATGGGATGGGGGTTTGTTTTTACAACAGATGGCTTATTGGAAAGTTCCTTTCTGGTGCCTTAAATGCAGAGAATCTAGGCATTTGAGGGATAATTATCTTAGAGTTTTATCACAGAAATATGAGATTGAATCAAATTCCTCTTTCTTGCAAGGGTTTTCGGTTTTGCTAGAAAAAGAATTAAAATAAACCTCACCACTAGACAACAAGTCAACTCTATGTTTCTTAGGTAAGTTCAGAGATTCTCTGCTCGTTTTACTAAAAAATTTATCACCAGAATAAAATAAAATAAAAGGTTAGGCTCGTTATTGTCGACTTTGGGAGAGAATTCTTTGGATATTGTTTCTTTTCTTGGAGATTTAGGATTTGGGATGTTGAGGGATTTTGATTCTCTTAAAAACCCTAGGTTCTCTATGGTCGTTTGTGAGGAAAATAGAGAGGCAGTTGATGGTATTAACATCATTGCTCTTCCTACTGGTCCTATTTATAAAGGGGATATCTTATTAGAAGATATTGTAGACCTAGAAGCAGAATCTCATGGAGCCCTTAAATGCTTGGATTCCCCCCTTTAATTCCAGAAGCTCTAGATTGGGTATTAAGATTTCTTCGTCTCCTATTCTAGATTGTTCTTCTAATAAGGAACCCTTATCTCTGGTGGTGTTATTTCCTCATCCTGGGTTGGATATCAATAAGGAACCTCGTGTCAATCCACTCATTACTTTTTCAGGATTAGCTGGTATGGATCCTAGTATTGTCCCCATTTCTTCCATTCAGTTTGCTAATGTAACTACCTGTAAGAAAAAATGGAAGAGAAGTAAAGGAGAGGTAGCAGATGGATGAAATATGGTTCTACAACCTAAACGCATTAACCCTAAGGTGACTTCTCTACTTTCAAAGGGTATTCCTATCAAATCGGTTGATGTTTCTTCTTATAATAACAAGGCACTTAGAGCAGTTTCTCCTCGGACTGAGGGTTCCTTACTGTTATTTATATCTTTGAACATAGGATGGATTGGTAGTATCCCTAAAAATACTACCCTAAAGAGACTAATAGATCTTTACAACCTTGGAGTTATCATGTTAAAGGAAACTATGGATCATGTTATTAAAGCATGTGAATGGTTTTTAAACAATTGTTTGTCTTGGAGGTGCTATGAGTCATTCATGAGGTCTTCTTATTGTCTGGTTTCTAGTATGTCTTATTTCAATCCTTTTGCTACATTTGCAAGGATTTTAATTGAACAAAGATTTACGGGGTTATATCACTTATTCAAAATCTTAAATATATATGGTCCCTATAACCAAAGACAATCATTTTGCGATCAAATATTGGTTGTTGGGATTTTGAATGACGCTTCTTTGATTGTTGGAGGAGATTTAAATCTTACTTTAGATTCTTCATATATTTGGGGTGCTAGTAATATGTCAGATCCTATAGTAGGATACTTCTCAAATTTATTCAAGGCGACAAATTTGGTTGATGTTTCCCCTTGTGTACATAGTTCCACTTGGTCAAATCGTAGAAATGGGAAAGTTGGTATGGCGAAGCATCTTGATAGATTTTTGGCAGTTGATGGGATCATGAATATTTGTGGAAATGTAGATCTTGGTCTGTTTTTACTGGGGTCTCGATCACAAAGCTATTGAGCTACATATGGAGATTAGGGAAGCAAACATTCATTTTCCTTTCAAATTCAATAGCACCTGGTTAGAGGAGCCATATTTTTGTGATAGTGTCAAATCCAAGTGGACTTCATATTCTCATACTAATGATATGACCCCAATGCTAAAACTTGTCAAGAGATTAATGGTGTTGAAGAAAGATGTGGCGAGATGGGACAAGGAGAAGAAAAAGGGAAATAAGGCTGAAACTAGTTAAAATCAAGGAGAAAATCAATAACTTATTGGGGAAGGTAGATATTGATATATTTTCCCAGATCTTCCAAGCAAAATTGGCATCCCTAGAATTGAGGAAAGCAAAAATTTTGCGTCGGGAGGAAAAGAATTATAGGTTAAAAAGAAGAATCACTTGGATATCTCAAGGAGACAACAACACCAAGTTTTTTCATATATTTGCTAATCAAGGGAGGATCAAAAACTCCATCTGGGAGGTTATTTCTAAATATGGATCCACTATTCATGATCATGTTTCAATAGAAAAGGAGGAAGCTATCAGTTATTTCAAAGGTATTTATAAGCAGAATAATTGTGTGAATATTAATGAATAGATGAAAGTATTGAAACATCACCTTCGATTTTTTACTAAAGAAGAAGGTCATTTAGTGGTAGATGAAGTCAGGATTGAGAAGATAAAATATGTATTAAAAATGTTCTCAAAGGATAAGAGCCTGGGTCCAGATGGGTGGACAGTTGAGTTCTTCCTTCATTTTTTTGATCTATTTGGAAAAGATCTTGTGGACATTGTGGAGGAATCAAGGGAAAAAGGCTATGTTCCTGGAAATTTGAATGCTACTTTTGTTATTCTGATTCCAAAAAGGGATAGGCCTAAGACCTTCAATGGTTTTAGGTCAATTTCTTTGTGCAAACTCGATAAATAAGTTATCATGCAAGTAATCTCTAACAGAATTAAGCCTATTTTGGAGAAGTGAATTTCACAGAAGCAACTCGGTTTCTTATCTAATAGAGAGATACTAGATAAGGTGGGGGTTGCCAAGAATGTCTTCATTCCATTAAGGAAAAGAACATAAACTCTTTCATTCTTGAAATGGATATGATAAAATACTATGATTGGGTTGATTGGACAGTTCTGAGATTTGTATTTATTCAAGTTGGTCTCCCCTTTGAGGTCACAAATTGGATCATGGCTTGCACTACTGTAGCAAACTTCACCATTTTGGTAAATGTCTCTCAAACTTCTTTTTTCAATGCAGCAGAGGTATTCATTAAGGATGTCCATTATCTATCCTTTAATTCCTTCTAATCATTGAGGTTTTAAGTAGGCTCATAATTGCAGGGGAAAGAAAGAATCTCTTAAAATGTATTAATGTCTCTCATACCCTCTCTATCTCACATCTTTTCTTTGTTGAATATGTACTCATATTTGGAAAAGGACTAGTGAATAATTGGAAGTGTATTCATGATATTATGAACATTTTTTTTCAGTTTTTAGTATGGCTATAAGCCCATAGAAGTCTATGTTTTGTACTTAGGTTTTGATCAAGGGATTAAGCAACAAATTGCCCATTTATTTCCCTACAAAATGGAACCTCTGGATGTTGGTTTCAAACACCTGGGGCATTTTCTTAAGCTAAATTGTAACAAGAATAAGGACTGGTCTTGGTTAATGAAAAATATTGAGAAAATAATTAACAATTGGAATTTTAGATACCTATCTATTAAAGGGAGGATGATTTGACCAAAGACTGCCATTGAAATTATACCAGTGTACTGGTTCTCTCTTACTAAGATACCCGCTTTAGTTATTAACATCATAAGGAAGAGATTGTTTCATTTCCTATGGGTGGGAAATATGAGTTCTAAAAAATTTCATCTTTCATCTTGGGAAAGTCTTTCTCTTCCTAAGAACATGGGGGGTGGGGTTTTAAACACCTTGGCTAGTTCAATTCTGCCCTGACTTTGAAGAGTCTTTGGAGAGGGTTAACAGGTAATGGATTATGGAGAAAAGTTTTATTTTCAAAATATATTAAAAGTTGGAACATTTTCCTATGTGTTGCAGCTGCAACCGTTCTCCCCAAATCTCTTAAATTTTGGGCCCCTCCTCATGATGGAATATTGATTCAGGCCGTTTTATCCTTGATTGTTGATCATGTTTTAAGTTTGGATGTTCTTAACGATTTATGTGCAGCCTCTTGCCGGATGTTGTTTGTGTTTGATTTTTGCAGCGGGTCGCAGAGTTGAGTTTAGTATTGCTAATTGTTCTCTGATGGGTCGTCGTTTTGAAAGTGAAATGGTTTTTTGACTGCTATTGAATTTTTTGGGCTTTTCGAACACTTATTGTTTTTCTAAGTGATCAGGCGTCAATTTTTTGTTTAATCGGAAGCCTTAGCCATTTCCTCTTCCGCCGTTGCGGCTCCCAAAGCGGTTTGGCACCCGAAGTCCAAAACGATCTGCCTACCGATGCGTGTTGACTCTTTTTCGTCGCGGACCCGTAGTTGTTTCTCTTCTGCTGTTGCAGCTAGGAGATTCATTTAGCTGCCGATTTAATTGTCTTCCGACTTTCGACTAAAACCTTTCCCCGCCCGCGTTTCGGGTGTCTCTAGCTCTTTTCCTTTCCATCGTTGCGGCTCTCTAAGTCCTTTAGCTTCCGAAGTGTAAAGTCGTTCGAATTCCGATTGAGCTTTTCCTGCCCGCGTTTCGCGTGACTTTAGCCCTTGTATTTTCCACCATTGCGGCTAGGAAAGTCTTTTCGCGTCTGATGCCAAAGCCTTCCGACTGCCGATCTAGAACTTTCCCGCCCAGGGCTTAATCAAAACTCTATCCAGATCAAGAGATGCACCTGGCCGTTTTCTTGTGGATTAGCTGTTTCAGGTGGTTAATTTTAATGTTTAAAACGCCATTCCAATGAATGATACTTGTCGATTGATTGCAGGTGGGTTCGGGAGATCGGTCAAACTACTGCAGCATGGAGGAAGACGGACCGTTTGGTAGAGGCAGGGCCGAAACTAACAGGATCGCAAGAAGGACAAACGAAGGAAAAAGACAAAACGAATAGTGACAGAGGAGCAGCTCTGAAGGGTCCGGCAGTCACTCAGCCAATCACGAGCATGCGCAGAAAAGATAGAGGAATATGAAGCGTTGAGGAACTGAAAGGTCAGACGTTTGGGGGGAAGCCCAAGCGGTCTGCAGTTGTAGTTTAAATATTTGAAAGTAGAACTTAGACAGGGGCTTTTTCCCTGGAAAAACTTGTAAACCATTTGCTTGTAAGAGGAACTATTTCGTTTTACAATCAGAAATTGCAACTTTGCCTGCTGGAGAGAGCGAACTGTGGAATGTATCAATGTGATTAAATGATTAATGTTGAAGGGGAACTATTTCGTTTTCAGCTGTGTTTCATTAACTGTGAGAGTGTTTAACTTCCTGAACCTATGTTCTTGTTGAATGCTTTTCAGTATATTTTGTGATGTTTTTCCACTGTGAGTAATAAATGTTGTTCATAAAACAATTGGCTAACTGGTTGTTCAAAAATCTGCAATTGTTCATGTGTCTTGAAAGAAGGGTCAGCTATCTGTAACTTTTCATTATGCATGTACAAAATATATTACTCACCAATGAATGATAATCCTGCTCCCTAGGGATAGTTTAGGTAGTTAGTTTTGATTTCTTGTTGTATGTGATTTAGATGCTTGTGAATGCTAAGACGAGAGGTAGGAACCTGCGCATCACGTTGTGACTGCTCCTTGCATCTTATCGCCCCTGCATGGTTAATTAGGCACTTGCATATCATACTTAAGTCAAAAAATACAAAAATACACGATGGACCGGGCCACAACCGGTAAATCCTTTGTTTTTGTTACTTTGACCTATGGTAGTCGGACTGCAAACTGGACGGATTCCCCATTCCAAACAGTCACGGGCTAGTTGGGAACATTGACTGGGGAGAATCCCTTACTGTTGTTGCCTGCAAATTTCTGAGCCTCAACAGTTTTGGCGCTAGAAGGAGGGCCGCCAGTGTATGGCTAGCCGAGGAAACCCGTTTTCCCGAGATTATTCCACCGGTAATAGTTCTGAAAGCAGTGGGTTTCACAATCCAATTCCGGAAGAAAGAGGACATCTATATTCTGTTGGCAACGAAATTGTTAATGATTTGAGAAGACACACCAGGGCATATGTAAAAAAGATCGGAGGATTGCCAATCATCCCTGAATTGCCTAGAAGAGAGTATAAAAATAAAGATCGTCCTGTAGTGGAAGACTCAGTGTTGGTTGGAGACTAGGAAGAACTTGTAGAAACAACCTTACAAGAAGTTGTACTACCTTTGAACCAAGAAGGCCCAAATACCCCTCACGGTTCTCTTGCTCACACTCCTATTGGCTCACCTCCTCAATCTCCACCTAGACTCATGGCAGGAGTAAATGCTAATCCCCCACCTAACCCACCTAATCCACCACCTGCTTGGAGAGCCAGATCACCGTTAAACCTAACACCTCCATTACACGACCTACCTCAAGCCTTTGACAAGATGTTGCCCAAGTTCGACCCAAATGAGAAAATACTAGTAGATGATCATCTACAAAGTTTTTACTTGGCAATTGAAGGATTAAGGGCCAGGGAATATGAAGATGTAGTCTGCAGACTGTTCCCGCATACCCTTAAAGGAGCTGTAGCGTCATGGTACTTTGGATTGCCTGCTAACTCTATCCCTGATTGGGATACCTTCGAAAGAATTTTCAGAAGTAAGTATGCAACTCAGAAAACTCATGCAGCTCTCATGAAAGGGCTGTGCGCGTTGAAGAAAGAAAGAAAAGAAAAGGTGCATAGTTTCACACAAAGTTTTGCAGCATATCTCAAGAATTTCTCTGAAACAGATAAGCCTTCGGACAAGGTATTGATTGAGTATTATACTTCAGCTTTAGGCCCTAATTTGGCCATGTTTGCTAAAGGTAGGGCCAAGCCTACTTTGATGGAAACCTATGAAGAGGCAGAAGTGGTGGAAGCGGAAAGAGAAAGTATTGAAGATTATCCAGAACAATCAGGAGAGAAAGGTGTAGGAAGAAAAGCCTTATTGCTTAATAAGCCTAAGGAAGAAAAGTCACCAGATTTGGAAAATATGGCAAAAATGATGCAGAAGATTTCCAACAAAATCATAGATTTGGAGAAAGAGAAGGAAACACAAAAATTTTATACGCCATATTATAAGAAAAGAGAGGACAACAATCAGTCTCAACCTCCTCCTCACAATATTGCATCTATGAATTTAACAGAGGTAGGCATGGACAATTTTTGTACTTTCCACCAACAACCACACTCTGAAAAGAACTGTCCTCAATGGATAAATTCGATGACGTTGGTCATGAATCAGCTGTTGGATTCTAGATTAACAGAAGATGGAGAAGAAGAGAGAAAAGAGAATGCTACGTCAACAAAGGAACAAGAAGAGGAAACCATGGTTTCCTGGGATTCTGTTTCATTATTTGATGCTGAAAAAGAAAAGAATCAAGGGTACAAGGACGTCATGGAAACCAATGTGGCAACAAGGAGCCAAGGGCCAATTAAAGAAAACAGTGTCATTTTACCAAATATTAAAAGGCTGCAAAGAAATGTAAAGAAATTTCAAAATAAATCCTCAGCTGATAAGATTCCAGAATTCACTATTACCAACCAAGGTACGAAGCAGAATAATATGAGGGCTAGGCCAGAGGAAGGAAAGATGAATGCTGATAAACCTCACCCCATTGAGCAGCCGATGGATTATGACATCGTGGAGGATTTAAAGAAGGTAAAAGCGAATGTTCCACTATTCGAAATGTGTAAAGTGCCACAGCAAAAGGAAAGACTGTTGAAAGCACTTCAAGCATCGGATGAGAAGCTGCCCATGGATAATCAACCTCAGGGAGAAGAAGAAATTGGAGAAACCAGCGTTGGAAGTAAGTCTAAAAGAAAACATCCACCTTTCTTCCTCACATTTGAAATTTTTAGTCATAATGTGCACAATTGTCTGGTAGACTCAGGGGCGTCAGTTAATGCCATGCCCATATCAGTCTGTAAAAAGATAAATGGGCAGCCTAAGCCATCCACGTGGAGGGTTGTTCAGTTGGATAGGACAGATGTAAAGGTAATTGGTGAGATGGAAGATGTCCTAGTCCGTCTGGCATCCAATGAAAAAGTATGCCAAGTTATTAACATCATGGTGGCTGATATACCAGACGCTTACGGTCTTGTCCTGAGCAGAGATTGGTCGGCCAAATTAAATGGATATTTTGCCTCAAATTGGTCACATCTGTGGTTGCCATACAAAGGGAGTCCGAACCAGATTAAGATTTTAAGGGAGCCTCACATGAGATGCAATGTTACTCAACTAAATGAGAAGAATGAACCAATGGATTTTGTATTGGGAAACTATTTTATTGAGTTAGAACCAGGAAATTACCAAGCAGAAGAAGCCAGAAACACATCAAACACTCAGCCTTATCTCCTTCATTTCGCACAAGCTGATGAGATTGACTGTAAAATAGTAAACTTAACAGTAGGAATAGATTCACATTCAGTAATTAGTGATTTTTGGATTTTGTTTTTTGATGGCTCTAAGACATTAGAAGGGTCACGGGCTGGCTGTGTCCTGATTGACCCACAGAAGAATAAACATTTCCTTTCATGTAGATTATAGTTTGAGTGTACTAATAATATAGCTGAGTACGAAGCACTGGTGCAGGGACTCAAGAAAGCGATTGAATTAAAGGTAAGTAATCTAAAAGTTTTCGGGGATTCTAAAATTATTGTGAAACAAATACGAAATCAAATACATTGTGTTTCCCCTCACTTGAAAGCTTACCAAAATGAGGTATGGGACCTGCTTAAATGTTTTAATGCATTCAACATTGTTTCAATTCCAAGAATTAAAAACACAGCAGCTGACCTGTTGGCCACATCAGCCGCTAGGCTCGTACCCACTAATAATAGATGTTCTGTCAAACTGCTTTTCAGGCCCTCAGTACCGGATATGATCACCAACTTGTGAGTGTTCGACGATGATCAACAAATAATAGAGTTCTTGACAAATGGCACGGTCTTTAAAGGAGCCATTATAGATGATGAGGAACATCAGGCCGAGATGAAATATGACAATTTCATTCCTAAAGGAGTTAGAACGTTAGAGAAAATGTTCGATTTAAATGAAAAATTCAGAAGACCAGCCAACGTGAAGACCTAGAGCTCATCTCTACAGTTCGAGCTGATAAATTTAGGGACTGAGACGAATCCCAAATTTGTGAATCTCAGCAAGTGTTGTTCACCGGCAGAAAGAGACAAATTCATCAGTTTATTTAAACAATATAAAGATATTTTTGCATGGACGTACAAAGATTTGAAAACATACGACACCAGCATCATCAAGTATGTCGTCCCCATTAAAGAAGGCGTCAACCCATATCAGCAACCGTTAAGAAAAATGCATCCAAAATTGGAATCGCTGATTCAGAGTGAAGTAAAGAAATTATTGGATGCTAGAATCATTTTCAAAGTCAGACACTCTGAGTGGGTATCAAATCTGGTACCAGTAAGGAAAAAGTCTAGAGAAATCAGACTATGCGTGGATTTCAGGAACCTAAACCGTGCATCAGACAAAGATAACTATCCTGTTCCACCCATGGAGCAATTGCTACAAATGGTTTCAGGTTCTGAACTGTTTTCATTATTAGATGGTTTCTCTAGCTACAATCAAGTATTAGTAGCCGAAGAAGACCCGTTGAAAACCACGTTCAGGACCAAATGGGGAACCTTCGCCTATAGGAGAATGCCCTTTGGGCTTATAAATGTTGGAGCAACCTTTCAGAGAGCTATGGACATAGCTTTCTGTAGATTGATTGGACGAAGTGCTGTAGTATACCTTGACGATATTACAATATTCTCGAAGCGAAGAGAAGAGCACGTGTTTCACTTAAGGCAGATTTTCGAACGCTGTCGGAAATACAGCATCTCACTCAATCCTAAGAAGTGTGTGTTCGCTGTCACGGAGGGCAAGTTGCTGGGTCACATAGTTTCGAAGGAAGGAATCTCTATAGATCCAGAAAGAATTAAGGCTATTGAACAAATCCCCTTGCCCCATAATAAAAAAGGGATGGAATCATTTATGGGAACGATAAATTTCATGCGAAGGTTTGTGCCTGATTTTGCTCAGATTGTCAAGCCGTTGCAGCAAATGGTAAAGCAAAATGCACTATTCAAGTGGACTGAAATTGAGAAGAGTGCATTCAGCAAAATCAAAACTGTTGTTGCACATGCACCCTCCCTGAAAAGCCCAAATTTTGACAAAGATTTTATCTTGTATACCTTCGCATCCGATGATTCACTAGCAGCTGTGCTCACCCAAAAGGAAGATGGGGGGGATGAATTCCCAATATCCTTTATGAGTACTGGTCTACAGGGGGCCGAATTGAATTACCCAACTGTTGATAAACAAGCTTACACGGTATTCAAAGTAGTAAAGCAATTCAGACGTTATATTTTAAAAAATAGGACCAAGGTGATCGTCCCCTACCCCGCTGTAAGGTCTCTTCTTATACAAAAAGAGTTAGGAGAAAGAAGAGGCAACTGGGTAACAGCTCTTCAAGAATACGACCTTGAATTCAAGCCAGCATTGATAGTTAAAGGACAAGGGTTGTGCAAACAGATGACTGAAAATGAAAAAAATGAAGAACACACCTGGGAAGATGAAGCCGAATTACATGTAATGGAGGTATGTCCTTTGTTTACAGCTCCCGAGTCTTGGTATAGAGACCTTGTGCATTACCTGCAGGTAGGACTGTTTCCAGAACATTGGAATTCCAAGCAAAGGATAGCACTGCGTCTTAAATCAGCCGCATATCAACTTGTTGAAGGAGTAGTATTCAGAAAGAATTATGATGGGGTTCTTCTCAGATGCTTAGAAAAGGAAGATGTGAAGAAAGTGATGGCAGAATTGCATGACGATCCTGCTGGAGGACATTATTCAGGGGATACCACAGCCCACAAAATCCTCAGGGCAGGTTACTATTGGCCTACGCTCTTTAGAGATGCACATGCACATGTCAGGAAGTGTGATATTTGCCAAAGGTGTAGTGGGAGACAGCCTAAAGCAGCAGCACCTCTAAAGCCTGTGATGATCACGGAGCCATTCAAGCAATGGGGACTGGATATTATTGGAGAAATAAAACGGAATTCCTCTTTGCAGCACAAGTACATTCTGACCGCTACTGATTATTTCACTCGTTGGGTCGAAGCCATCCCGCTACGCAAGATAAATGAAGACGAGGTCATCAGCTTCCTACAAGACCACATCATGACCAGGTTTGGAGTTCCAGTTTCATTAGTTTTTGATAATGCTAAGTACTTTTCATCAATTAAATTGACTGCTTTTGCTCATGATAAAGGGATAAAATTGCATTATTCTGCTAATTACTATCCACAAGGAAATGGCCTGGCTGAATCCTCCAACAAAAATCTGATTAGAATTTTAAAGAAGACTGTGGTAGAAAACTAGAGGAGTTGGCACTCATCATTACCAAATGCCCTTTGGCCCGATAGAGTCACCCCCAAGTCTGCGATTGGAGTGTCTCCATATACCCTTGTCTATGGTAAAGAAGCCATCCTTCCTCCCAATATCATGCTACCATCTTCCATATAGCTCAAGAGTCTAGGGGGTCGGATGATGAAGTTTTGCAAATAAGAATATATAATCTTCTGAAAGTAGAGGAGGCTAGATCTAAAACCAGAGAACGCTTTAAGCAACAACAGGAGTTAGTTAAGAGATGGTTCGACAAGCATAAAGCTGGAACAAAAGACTTTGAAGTAGGAGACTTAGTCCTCAAATGGGATCACCCCCATGATGAGAAAGGAAAGCACACTAAATTCTAGCAGTTATGGGTAGGCCCTTATCAGATAGCGGCAAAGCTTGACCCTTCTACTTATAAGTTGCAAGATCTGCAAGGATGGGAAGAGAACTTACCAGTAAATGGTTTGGTCCTCAAGCCATATTTTTCCTGAATTTGTTTGAATTCTTCTGTCTTGTATCTAAATAATCTGTTTGGCTGTATTTTGAGTCATGTTTTACAGTTTGTTTTAGTTTGTTTTTCTTGATTCTAATAAAGGGAATGAACCCACAGTTGCATAGAGAACATTAAAATGTTTGGGAATGATAAACATTTTGGGTCTCAGACTGTGTGTTTTGTATAAAAGAATTTCTTCCAGTTTAGTCATTTTCTTGAATAGTTATGTGTGCATTGAAGTCCTGCTTAACCCCTATGAAATAAACTAGATTCGAAGAGTCTGGAGTACTATGTTGAGGCTCCATCCACGTCACACTTAAAATGTTCTAAGGAGCGACAACAGAGGACCCATGGAAAGGAGCAAGGTGAATAGTATATTAAATATAAATGATCCCATGCCAAGAAACGAATGCCAAAAGGCAAATAAAGAGTCAAAACTCCTATGAAAGCATCATAAATCAAAGCAGGTGCTGAATCATATGTATTAAATTGCCGAAAGATCCTCTCCGTCCGTGAGCTGAAACTTGAAGTACACCACTCACACAAAAAGACACTATGGGATAGAGGATTCTGAATTAAGATTCAGTAAGAAAGGCATGCAGGAGGACTCATATATAAAAGGGACAAAAGTGCTAAAGTGGCATGGGAATGAGGAACAAACGAATATTTCTGTTTACCATATGCTACAATCCTGTGGGGTCCAAGCTATCAGCTACCTGAAGATAAAGGTAATAATGAAACTCATCCTCTGGCCTCAATAGAGTCATCTGGACTTGAAAATCTGGGTTTCCACTCTCCCAAATTGGACTATTATCAATGATTGAGGGTACACACTTCCGGCATTCGAGAAATCCAGAGAGCTGGAAGAATTCAATAGATGCATTTGTTGTTAAATAGTCGATCACTCAAATATTAATCACCCAGAGATCTAGATTCACCAGGTAATCGCCAATTGTTGCAGCTGCAACCGTTCTCCCCAAATCTCTTAAATTTTGGGCCCCTCCTCATTATGGAATATTGCTTCAGGCCGTTTTATCCTTGATTGTTGATCATGTTTTAATTTTGGATATTCTTAACGATTTATGTGTAGCCTATTGCCGGATGTTGTTTGTGTTTGATTTTTGCAGCGGGTCGTGGAGTTGAGTTTAGTATTGCTAATTGTTCTTTGATGGGTCGTCGTTTTTAAAGTGAAATGGTTTTTTGACTGCTGTTGAATTTTTTGGGCTTTCCGAACACTTATTGTTTTTCTAAGTGATCGGGTGTCAACTTTTTGTTTAATCGAAAGCCTTAGCCATTTCCTCTTCCGCTATTGCGGCTCCCAAAGCGGTTTGGCACCCAAAGTCCAAAACGATCCGCCTGCCGATGCGTGTTGACTCTTTTTCGTCGCGGACCCGTAGTTGTTTCTCTTCCGTCGTTGCGGCTAGGAGAGTCATTTAGCTCCCAATTTAATTGTCTTCCGACTTCCGACTAAAACCTTTTCTCGCCCGTGTTTCGGGTGTCTCTAGCTCTTTTCCTTTCCGCCGTTGCGGCTCTCAAAGTCCTTTAGCTTCCGAAGTGTAAAGTCGTCCGACTTACGATTGAGCTTTTCCCGCCTGTGTTTCGCGTGACTTTAGCCCTTGTCTTTTCTGTCGTTGCGGCTAGGAAAGTCTTTTCGCGTCCGATGCCAAAGCCTTCTGACTGCTGATCTAGAACTTTCCCGCCCAGGGCTTAATCAAAACTCTTTCCAGATCAAGAGATGCACCTGGCCGTTTTCTTGGGGATTAGCTGTTTCAGGTGGTTAATTTTAATGTTTAAAATGCCATTCCAATGAATGATACTTGTCAATTGATTGCAGGTGGGTTCAGGAGATCGGTCAAACTACGGCGGCGTGGAGGAAGACGGACCGTTTGGTAGAGGCAGGGCCGAAACTAACAGGATCGCAAGAAGGACAAACGAAGGAAAAAGACAAAACGAATAGTGACAGAGGAGCAGCTCTGAAGGATCCGGCAGTCACTCAGCCAATCACGAGCATGTGCAGAAAAGATAGAGGAATATGAAGCATTGAGGAACTGAAAGGTCAGATGTTTGCGGGGCAGCCCAAGCGGTCTGCAGTTGTAGTTTAAATATTTGAAAGTAGAACTTAGACAGGGGTTTTTTCCTTGGAAAAACTTGTAAACCATTTGCTTGTAAGAGGAACTATTTCGTTTTACAATCAGAAACGGCAACTTTGCCTGCTAGAGAGAGCGAACTGTGGAATGTATCAATGTGATTAAATGATCAATGTTGAAGGGGAACTATTTCATTTTCAGCTGTGTTTCATTAACTGTGAGAGTGTTTAACTTCCTGAACCTATGTTCTTGTTGAATGCTTTTCAGTATATTTTGTGATGTTTTTCCACTGTGAGTAATAAATGTTGTTCATAAAACAATTGGCTAACTGGTTGTTCAAAAATCTACAATTGTTCATGTGTCTTGAAAGAAGGGTCAGCTATCTGTAACTTTTCATTATGCATGTACAAAATATATTACTCACCAATGAATGATAATCCTGCTCCCTAGGGATAGTTTAGGTAGTTAGTTTTGATTTCTTGTTGTATGTGATTTAGATGCTTGTGAATGCTAAGACGAGAGGTAGGAACCTGCGCATCACGTTGTGACTGCTCCTTGCATCTTATCGCCCCTACATGGTTAATTAGGAACTTGCATATCATACTTAAGTCAAAAAATACAAAAATACACGGTGGACCGGGCCGCAACCGGTAAAGCCTTTGTTTTTGTTACTTTGACCTACGGTAGCCGGACCGCAAACCGGACGGATTCCCCATTCCAAACAGTCATGGGCTAGTTGGGAACGTTGACTAGGGAGAATCCCTTACTGTTGTTTCCTGCGAATTTCCGGGCCTCAACACTATGGTTAGGTAAGCATGGTAAATATGTTAGTCCACATCTCTGATGACAAGAAGAGAGGGTATTCCAAATAAATAGATTTTTTGTTAGTCCAAGAGTAAACACTATCATTAAAGTCACAATATCCCCATGATTCCTGAAATTTTTTAAAAGACTCCTTAATGGTTATTTGGAACTCCCTCTCTTCTCAAATATTTGAGAATATAAAGTCATCAGTATTTTTGTTGTGTTCCAGAACTATCTCATCTTTTTTTGCTCATTCTAATGAAAGGGGGTTCCTTTAAAAGAGACAAACTACCAGACTCAGTTTCCCTATTATCTTTCCCTCTGGTAACTTTGATTGATAAACAAAGGAAGGAATGTGTGGGGTAGGTGGAAGTCTAAAAATTAAACATGGCCATGAAATCAAATTTTGGATGGGTGGAGGTTACGAGACTAACACCAAAGCTGAACTCCTGGCATTATGGTGTCTCCTTTGGATCACAAGAAAGAAAGGTATCGAGTACTTAATGTTCTAGGTGATTCAAACATTATCATTGATAGGGTAGGAGGAAAATTTAAACTTGATTTTATTGCTATTGAACATTGGATCAACGGGTTCAAAGATCAAATTGATAGATTCCCATCTATATCTTTTTTCACATCTATCGATAATTTAATTAGGAGGAATATTTCCTTTCTAAGAATTTTTTTGGACTAATGGATGGTTATGCACATTTTGAGGAGTATATGGATGAAGTGAGGATTGATGGAGGGTCTACATTAATCATCTAAAATAATTTTTAGTTTTGAGCTTTTTATTGTTGAACAGTTTCATGTATATCATGATGCTATCTAGCTTTTGTTGCAAAGATATTTAGTCAGAGAAGATGTATCTTGACCTTTGAAAGGACAGTTTTGTTTTTTGCCATGAAGATAAGAATGTTGAACATAGTGTTAGTATTGTTAAACTATGTAAATACACTAGATCTAGAGGATACATCTAATGTAACTTTGATTATTCTTAATAGTAAGTTACATTTTTTTATTATTAAAAGAAAATAAGCCTCACACTATTCACACACTCCATTTTTGTTTTCAAGAATTTAAATAGTAATATTTGATATGTGTGTAGGATAACATTTATTTTGTTTTGTTTGTAGGATAACATGTATATTATTCTGGATAATATAAGAGGAGTTATGAACTTGGGTTTCACATTAACATAATATAGATAATGTTTTTGTGATAATAATAATAATTTATTTTGGTATAATACCCCTTATTTGTAGGACAAGGGACCTTTTATGTGCAGGGATGTAACCAACATAGATCCATATTAACTAGCATAGATTCATCTTAACTTTTAATTTATCATGTGCGAGACAGATAACATGGATTTATGTTGTATATATTAAATTGAAGCGAATAATTATTCACTTCACACAATCAATATTACCAAAACACCTGGAATATTCGATAAGCCATTAATAGGACAAATATATATTGATAATTGGATAGATAAAAAGATGTTTTACAAAAATTAGTGTCGGGTATTTTATACCCTAAGTGGTAAGGGGGGTGACTTTTCAATTCGCCTCTTGAGTAATTAATTAATTACCCTAATTAACCTACTTAGTATTAAATGTTAATATTTATAACATTTATATTTGTTACATTGCCTTCCCCTTAAGGGAAGCTTTGTCCTCAAAGCTTGTATCGGCAGCATTGTCCAAATTCCCTTGAAATGTCGTATCGATATCCTTTCCTTTTTGTAATTGCGACGTCACTTGATGAAATGAGACGATATGAGTTACGGATTCCCAAGGAGAATTGTCGCATCGTATCTGTTGTTGTACATCCCATATCTACTTTTATCGGAGCTCTGAGATCAATTTGTGGAACATGTCATTTCAATTGTTGCTTAGCATGTTGGTGTTTTCGCTTGTCAACATAATTCTTCTGTGAGTGTTTGTTTTGATCCTGTCGTTGGTAAAAATGACGATTATAATTAGGATGTCTGTAAGGTGTATATGTTGTTTGTTTTTATTTCTTTTGGACTACAGCGAGGACTGTCTTCACTTCCTCAATTTGATTTTTGGATGCATTTTCCTGGATTTGTGCTTCTTGGTTCTCCAGTATATTGTTATGATTTTGAATCTTTTTTATTCTTTCATCTTGCGACTTTTTTTCAGTTTCTAATTTCTTGATTTGATTCTCTAGTTCATGATTACAATTATTTAGATCCTGGTTTTCTTCTTGATTTTCCAGTATTCTTCCTTCGGTGTCTTCACCGGAGTGTTCCCTCTTACCGTTGTGTTTCAGTTTTTTAATCTTTGTAATCAATGTTTTGTTATGATTTCGTAATCGGAAAATCTCTTCGGTAATGCTTGATAACATATTGTTGACTTTTGTTAGTTACAACTTATGTGTCTTCTTACTATCATCATATTGCTGCTGGAGTTTTTCTTTTTGTCGTTAACGATGACATAACTTTGTTTCCTGATTTTCTAACTTTTCATGTAGTTGCACCAATTTGTCTTCCTTGTCCATGATGACTTTGTTTAGACGACTAATTTCCTCTTTTAAGTCGATATTGTTTCCATGCGGACATTCTTCGACTTTGTTTAATTTTTGTATCTGGTCTTCAAGTTGTTGAATGATACCTTCCAGATGTGATGTTTTCTCGTCCTTACCTGATAATTTTTTGTGAGTTTTTCTCTACTATCTTCCAATGATCGAATTCGTAATTCTGAGGTAGTAATGTATTCTTTTTGAAAAAAATTACTTTGTTTCTGATTGTTGAACTGGAGTTGTAGAATACTATTCTGAACACACAGTTTTAGCTGAGTCGAAACTGTTCGCAACTATGATTGCAATTGTGAGTGATCTGGATCCATAATTTTTTTAATATCTTCCAAGACTTGATTTCCACTCTTTTAATATCTTCTTTGATTCTTTTTCCTTTTTGTGTAAAGTAATAATTGTAAATAACACAATTATTAAGTAATTATTATTATTATTATTATTACTATTGTTATTATTATTAATTACTATTATAATTAAAAAATTTATAATAATAACAAATATAATATATTACCAGTTATTATTTAAAAATAATAATATAGTGTATTTTTTTGTGAATTGGGTCGAAAGGTTTTTGAAAAAATATATAACAATAAAAAAAATTATTATTATTAATAGTATTATTGATATATATTTTTTATGAATGGGGTGGAAATTAGGGCTTAAACCCTAGAATTAAAAAACCACTTATTGAAACAAAACCGTGGGTGGAGAAACCACTTTGTGGTTTTACTCTTTTATTTTTACTTTTTTTTTTTACCTTCCTTTTTTATGGCAATCTTCCTTCTTCTTCTCTCTTTTTTTTACTTCTTCCTTTTTATTTTTTCTTTTGACTTTCTTTTCTTTTTTTACTTGGTCAAAGACCATAAATTTAGGGACTCCCTAGGATTATGATTAAAAATCACGATATGGCCAAAGGCCTGATCACAAACTAGCTCTGATACCAAATGAAGCGAATATTTATTCACTTCACACAATCAATATTACCAAAACACCTGGAATATTCGATAAGCCATTAATAGGAAAAATATATATTGATAATTGGATAGATAAAAAGATGTTTTACAAGAATTAGTGTCGAGTATTTTATACACTAAGAGGTAAGGAGAGTGACTTTTCAAGTCACTTCTTGAGTAATTAATTAATTACCCTAATTAACCTACTTAGTATTAAATGTTAATATTTATAAAATTTATATTTGTTACATATGCTAGGACCCTAACATGCCCTACCCCTTCAAAGGAAACATTAACCTCAAGGTTAAAGGTGTGAAATTCATTGCAAACTCTCTGTTGGTTCCCAGGCTGCATCTTTCGGTGTCATATATTTCCATTGGACTAAAAATCATTTGATTCTACAATGACGCAATCAGTTTGTCTAGGAAGCCAAGGCTACTACCAAATTGAGCCAAATGGAGACTTCCTCTTCCAATTTTGGTAATCTAGTCTACACTTTACAGTTAGAGCCCGCCACTCTTTTGAGGAAAGAGATGTGAAATACTAGATGAATCTTGGATTGATTTGGAAAATTAAACTTGTAGGCCACCTTTCTAATCCATTAAAGGACTATGTAGTGTCCATATAACTTCAGATCTAACTTCTCGTGGAGATGAGTCTTGAGGAATGTTTGTTTATAGGGTTGTAGTACAAGAAACACATGATCCCTTACTTCAAAATAATGTTGGGAATGATTTTGATATGCATGTTGTTTCAATATGTTTTGATCCCTAACCAAATTGTCCTTAAGGTTGTGGAGAATAGACACTATAGTGCTATGTGTGTTTTCCATATCCTAAACCTCAAAGGTGCTTGGCAAATAGGAAATAATTGATAAGGGTTTTTCTCCATACATTTTTTCATATGGTGTCATCTTTATGGAGCCATGATAAGTGGTATTATACCACTAGTACTCAAATAGGATTCTAAGCACTTACTGACTAGTTCTGCTTGACCATCCGTTTGGGGATGATAGGTTGTGCCAAGATTCAATTGGGTTACTCTGAACTTTAAACAAATATTGCAAAAAATTGTTAATCAAGGTAGGGTATTGATCAGATATAACTAAAATTGGCATGCCATGCAGCTTGAAAATATGATCCATGAAGACTTGTTCCATGAGGGGTGGTGAAAAATGGTGTGGAAATGCACAAAAACGAACATATTTGATTAGGAAATCTACTACCACTAGAATGTAAAATTTATTGCCTGCCTTAGGAAGACCCATGATAAACTACATAGACATGTCCATCTAGTTTTGGTTAGGAATGGGAAGTGGTTGCAAAGAACCTAGTGGCTTCACTATTTCACCTTTATGTGATTGAAAAAGTATCATAGGTTGCAACAATGTTGTGGATTAGTTTTTCATGCATTCCCAAAAGAATGAGTCCTTAATTATTTCATAGGTTTTGTGAAATCCCAAGTGGCATGACATGGACAGTGAATATAACTCCTCTAATATTTATTGTTTTAAGGCCTATTTTTTTTTAAGTTCAAGGAGCCTAGATTTTGCTCAAACATTAACATGGTATCAGAATGATAGGGAGTGAAAGAGATTAGTTTTTTGTAGCAATCTAAGCCTCTGTAGATCTTGAAGACTTGAGAAAAATATTACAGCCATGACATCAATCTCCATTCGACCGAAAGACCTCCTTGAAGGTACTTCCAACTTCAACACATGGAAGGAAAGAGTGTTGAATCTTCTCAAGGAGTGTGATCTTGATTCATTCGTGACTTCCATGGTAGATGATCCTACCACTAATACTCTAGTTAAGGAGATCCATCTCATAGGGTACCATCTATGAGAACCATTTGACGTTTTACAACACAAGTATGTAGTCTTGATACAACACAAGACTAATATTGATACAACACAAGACTTCAATCTTGATACAACACAAGATTCCATTATTTATACAACACAAGATTCCATTCTTGATACAACACAAGATCACAGTACATGCATCCCACCTTAATACATGAGGACATAGATAGGACTTGAAACAAAACAATGTCCTGACTTGATACCACACAAGTCCCTGACTTGATACCACACAAGTCTGGAGAATGACTCTTGAAGCCGTACATTTAACAAATTTGAGGTGAGAAAAATGTTCTCCTTATACTGTAATGTATTTTGGTTCCATGTATACTCGGTTGAAGGGTTCACGTCTTCTTTCAACCATTTGATGAATTGCTTCACGGTGTCTTGGGCCATCTATTCTTGACATGATCCATCAATCCACCTTAGAACTGGTAAGGATAATTCAAAAGGGAACTCTTCTCCTCAAATTGCATGGACAAATCATATGCCACAATATTGTCATGACCCTTCTTATAGATGATCTCATAATCATACCTCGACATCTTAGTGACCCGTTTATGTTGTTATGGTGAATACAATCATTGTTCCATAAAATACTTGAGACTATGATGGTCAGTCTTGATTTGGAAACATAACCTGATTAAATATGGTCACCAAGTCTCAACAATGTGAAGGATAGCCATCATTTATTTTTCATAGGTGGAATTCCCAAGTTTTGGTCACATAATTGCTTACTGGTGAAGGCTAATGGACATTTGTCCTAGAATAATATTGCTCCCAGGCTACAGCCAAAGGAATCACACTCTACGATGAAAGTCTTAGAGAAATATGACATGGCGAAAACAAGCGCAGTGCACAAAGCATCCTTTAGGGTGGAGAAGCTCTGCCCCACTACCTCATTCTAGTATAAAGCATTTTTTTTAGCAATGATGTAACAGGGGCTATAATCTTATCTTAATTTTGCACAAACTTACAGTAGTAGTTGGTAAGTCCGAGAAACCCCTTTGTTCTCTTAAGAGTTTTGGGGTGGGACTAATTCTACATAGCTTCCACTTTATTTGGGTGCACATGTACACCATATTGACTCACAATATGGTCCAAATATTCTACCTCAACCACCCAAAAAACACATTTTGATGATTTCACAAATAACTAGTTATAATTTAATAATTGCAAGGTACGAGCAACATGCTCGAGGTGGATTTCGCCCAGGTGGGGATGTAGACCAAGATATCATTAAAGAAAAATAGGACAAAATGGTAGAGGAAAGGGTAAAAAATCTTATTTATGAGGCTCTGAAAAGTGGATAGAGAATTGCATAGGCTAAAGGGCATGTCTAAGAACTCATAATGACCCTCAAGCATGTAAAACGTTTTCTTGGGTATGTCCACCTCTTTCATATGAATGTGATGGTATCCCAATTAAAGGTCAAGTTTAGCGAAGAATTTGGTCCTATGTAGCTCATCTAAGAGTTCATTAATCACATGAATAGGGAATATGTCTTTGATAGTTAATTTATTGAGATCCTAGAAATCGGGACACATGTTTCAAGCACCTTCATTTTTTAGGGCCATAACTATTGGTGAGGAATAAGGGCTTGTACTGGGATGAATGGTGTTGGCCTCCAACAATACTTAAATTATTTTTTCAATTTCATTCTTTTGGGAAAAAGGGTGGCCATAAGGATGTAGATTGGGAGGTGAATTTCCCAAAAGCAATGGATTACCATGGTCATTTTCCCCACATGGTGGTGGTAAACCCTTTGGTGTTGTAAAAACCTATTGATATTGGGATAGAACCTTTTGCAAGTCAAGGTGAATGTCCCATGTGGTTGTTTCCATGACTTGAATGGTAATGAAATGAGTATTGATACTTGAGTGGCCTATCTTTAATCATTTCTCCATATAATGGGAGGAGATGCTTTCGGGAGAATAGGAACACTAGTACAAATGGGTAATTAATGACTAAAAAAAAGATAGAATTTGGATATAAACGACTTATTTTTAGGTGACAACTAATGGTAGAAAATGAACACTCTCTTTCCACCCAACTAACTTAGTCGTATATCACTTAGTCATTAATTAACCAATTAATGACTAAGTTAGTCAAATGAAAAGATATTGTTGATTTGTCACCATTAGTCGGCACCTAAACAAAGTCATTTATATCCAAATTCTAGTTGTTGTTTTAGTCACTAATTATCCATTTTGTACTTGTGTTTTATTATTCGATTTTATCCCTTACAGTAGTAGCAAATTTATTTTCTCTTTCAATGAATTCTTCTTCCTGCCAAAATTGGTTTACTAAGATATGCCCTTCACCTTGTATTAGGTATGCATGTAATATAAATGCTATTGTTTTTTCTTACCTAGGCATTGAGGTAATAAATGAAAATCTGGTAGCATTCTATGGATAGGCCTGCCCAACCTCCTCTATCTAGTGTGTACTTTATCGTTTCACACACTCTACAAGCCTAAGATTGAATCCTTCTGTCTATTCAAGACCCTCCTTTGATAATCCCACTCTCTCTAGAAAAAATTTAACTTCACTTTAAAAATAAACCTTTGAAAATAAACCGTTCACTGATGTTGAATCTAGAACGCTCCTCCTCTAATGTTAAGCATTTAAAATCTACTTTGCAATTAGTTAAAACTCTATTCTCACCCAAAATTCAAGTTTGCTGACTTAAACATTTTTACAGAGGATTTTAAAAATGATTCAGATCAAGCACAGTAATCAAACATGCTTTTAATAGGTGATTTTCCATTTTCCTAAATGTCATATTTTTTGCAGACACACAGCTCCCATGTTTATGTTCACCCGACCATCAGGAAATTGAGAAGGGCGTTAGAAGAGTCGCGATTCTCTCCCATGCGGTTAACAAAGACCAGAACAGAGATAATGTTAGGGGAAAAAAACTCCAAATCGAATATCTAGTTAGTTCCATATTTGGTTATTGAAGATAAATTCAATAATTACAGACTTCTCCATGTTTGAAATATGAAATGAATTCCATGCCTCAACCATATGATAATCATTAAACTGCAAATGAATACTATAATCTTAATTTCAGTATAATAAACATGTCATCATTTACACAGTCTCATTTACTTATAGAAACATGCAGATGAAATACCAAAAAACACTATATATTTACTGCTTCATTATTCTGTAGGAAACCCTCGGCTTCCAACTCAGTTTACATTTTTTTCATCTGTCGTACTGAGAGGCTCCCCCCTCTCCCTCTGTCTCCTCCTTTCCTACCCTAAAATCCATGTGTATTCGAATTCTAATTTAGATAACTAACTACTAACCACCTCTTCCACAAATAGAGTAACTTACTATTATTAGGAAAACTAACTCCTACAGACTAGGAACAAACTGATCATATGGCTTAGCCTCCCCGTAGGGAGCATTAGACTGTCATCTATTCCTACTTTGACTTAGAAATTGACAACAAGCAAAACTAGCAATAATTAACCACTTAGATTAAAATACTTTGAAAATCAAAGTCTTCAAGTCCTTGGAACTGTTAGTCTTCTTTCAAAGCCACAACATGTGACCAATGCATCACATTGCTTGCCTTGCCCTTGATGCTCCTGCATCAGACTCCTAGGGTAAGAAAAATTATGACCTCCCGGTCATATGCATCCAATGCCTAGTCTCCTAGTTTCCAAACCTTGTACTGCAACTCACCACTACCTTCACTTCCATCACATTTCAGTTCTAGCTTCAACTTACCAGAATTCCACACCTTATGTTGCAATCTGCTATTACACTCATCCAGTACTTCTTCTTCATTTGATGAGTTAAAACAATTCATCTCTTCCTTCTCCATATTTCACATTCTCCTAGAATGCCTTGACATCACTATCCGTAACTCATCAAACTTCTCACCCAACTTCACTCTTTCACTGTTAATTTGTTGATTGCTTATCTCTACCATCCTTTCATCCTTAATGTCCTTGAGGACATCTCCATCTGCAACATGCATATGTTGTCCCTAAGCTTTAAACTCACTTCTACATTTAGGTTCCTTCAACAAATATCTCAGCAACTTGACTCTCATGGAATGTCTTTCACATTCTATATCATAAGTATGTCAATCATAACATTCTACTTATTTTCTACCTTCTTCTTCTACTTTATTTGCCATTTCATGTTTAGAAACATACTTTTCAGCTCCATATTCTTCATTGTCTCTCAAGACAATTTTCTATTCATCATTATCATACTGCAACAACATAATTCTATCATCATTGCAAGACTTTAAAGTTTCACTTCTCTCCATTCCAACTTGATCTTCAAAACCAATTTCATGTTTTGAATTTACTTCAGATTTCACTGTTTCCACACATAGATTTGTATCAGATTTACTCAAATCCTCATACACAAATTCTCCACTGTATTTTCTCAAGAATTCAGATTTCTTGTCTGCCTCTTTTCTAGATTTGTCATTGATGACAATCTCCTCAACTCCACTCAATTCCAATTTCACAATATGAATGTTCATTTTTTGTTTTTCTAGTCTATTCTCCAAAATAATTAGCTCATGCCACAAATATACCATCTCATTTGGAACTTCTTTCAAAAGATCTACACTTTCTTCATCATTTTCTTCCTCTGCATTAATTGTCAACTAGTCTTCTTTGTATTGGCTTTCTTCAAGGTTAATATCCTTCAGTAATTGACGATCACCCACAACAACACTCAGTAGTTGCTCTTCTTTGGCTTCATCTTTCCATAACTATCCAATATTCACAGAGTCTTCCACAACAGTATTCAACAAGTGTTCATTTTCCTTTCTCACAGGGTTATACAAATCTTCTCTCCTCTTTTGAAAAGCCTGTGCTTTGCTTTTCTTATCTTCTATGAGAACATGAGATAGTTGTCCTGCTTCAGTATTCCCTGCATTCACATACAAAACATTAGTTTTTAAATCAGGAGTTTCTAGGATCTCTCTAGATGATCTCACCATCAGTCCTTTTAGATGACTTCCATTATCAAAACACATCATTAAGTTCTTCTTGAACTCTACACCCTCTTCATCAGTTTTCCCAAGAAAAATTTCTTATTCATGTTCACATGAATAGACTTCTTTATGCCTTATCATTCTTTTCTCTAGCTCAACTTTCTTGAGCTCTTTATCCTTTTTCAAGACGAATGACTGTAGTCGCTGCCTCTGCTGCAATGCAAACCATTGCACTCTCTTTCTTTTCATCACCCATCCATAATGTTCATGTTCATTACTTTCCTGAATCAGTTTCTCTAGTTTACTGAGTCTTTCTCTGATCTCAGCAAGCTCTTTATCATTCTTCTTCTAACTTATGTTTTGAATGTCCTTCAGTTGAACATCCTTCTTCACCTGACTATATTCCTTCTCTATGTTCCTCATATGAACATGAGTAATCATCTCCTTTCTTAGCTTTATGACAGTATCAAAAGACTATCTTTCTTTCCTCATATCTGAGAAATCTTCATAGCCACAGCCAGCCATCTTCTCCTTTACTTGGGTGACATTTCTAAGTGACTTTCTAGCATAATTCAATCCTGTAAACCTTGCAAACATACACCATTTGTTAGTTTCAAAATCATAAGGCTCCAAGGCCTCTTTTGTGATCTCAAACATCAGTTCTTCCAACTAGTTTTCATCCTTCCAAGGATCCATGAAACCATCATCTAATCTCATGTCTTCATCTTCATCATTACTCTCACCAAGAACAAATCCTTGTTTAGGTTCACATAAATAAACCTCTTCCTCAACACACATTCTTTGTTGCAACTCAGCTCCTCTGATTTCTTCTTCTAACTAAACTCTTATATTATACTTCAGTCTCTTTTGTAACTGAATCCACTTGATTCTTTTCCTCTGAAGAACCCCACCATACCTTTGGTCCTCCATATTCCTCTGTATAAACTCTCTCCACTTCCAGCTGCACTTTTATTTCAGTCAATTCCCTATCAATATTTTCCTGACTTGATCTCCTATGGCCCTTTTCTGAACCTTCACTATGATTATCAGCAACCACAATGTTCTTTCCCTCATGAACTCCTCTTTGTTCAACATGGACTAGAACTAATCCATCGCTACAAGTTGACTCCAACAACTTGTATGTAGATACCACACCAAGTATTCTCATGCTTAGTCTTCTACTGACATCTCTGTTGGTTTCTCTCTTCTGATTGTGACTCCTCCTTGAACCTCTAGGATAACCATTAATGGTCATCTCCTCTTTCCACTGTGGACTCATCTTGTTCCACCTTGTGAACAGCAAACAACCTTTTCTATCTTTGAGACAAGTACAACACTAGTTCTCGGTCCTAAGTCATCTCTTGGTGACTCTGCTTCTTCTTGGCTCTTCACACGGAACCTTCCCTTGAGCACTCCTGCTCTTCAGCTTTCAAAATTGATAGGTTGCTACCTTACAACTACTCACCTTCTTTGGATAACTAGAGTTAGCCTCCCTTCTCCAACAATACACTATGTTGTCTTAGTTCATTCAAAATCTTCTCTTGCTTTCACATGTAGGCAAGTTAGCTCTTCATATGAAAGCCAATGAATATTGAAATCCTTGACTCTTACCTTCTTAACAGTATCGGCTTCAGCCAAAACACTGTTGCAACTTCTTTAATCCTGCTAGCTGAAATTCCTGAATCTTTTCCCTTCTTTAAGAGATTTTTCCTGCTCTTCTCCTTCACACCCTCCAAGATATGATTCACCATCATACTTATTCCCTTTCAACTATTTCCTACCAAGAACATATGCATTATATCTTATACAATCAAATGACAATACCATAATCACTTACCAAACTTCCTCAATCTTGTCTAGCCGAAACCATTTTGTTGTTTGTAATTTCTTCTATTGTGAATTCTTCACAAGCCAATGTCCACAAATATCTCTTGCAGAGTTCTCCTTTGTTCTTCCCAAAGAACCTTTACTGCTATGATACCAAAAAATGGTAGCATTCTATGGCTAGGCCTGTCCAACCTCATCTGCCTAGTGTGTACTTTCTCCTTTCACGCACTCTGCAAGCCTAAGATTGAATCCTTCTGTCTATTCAAGACCCTCCTTTGATAATCCCACTCTCTCTAGCTAAAATTTAACTTCATTTTAAAAATAAACCTTTCACTGATGTTGAATCTGGAACTCTCCTCCTCTAATGTTACCTGCTGACAATCTACTTTGCTATTAGTTAAAACTCTGCTCTCACCCAAAATGCAGGTTTGTTGACTTAAACGTTTTTACAGAGGATTTTAAAAATCATTCAGTTCAAGCACAACAATCAAACTTGCTTTCAATAGGCAATTTTCCATTTTCCTAGATGCCATCTATTTTGTAGACACGCAGATCCCACGTTTATTTTAACCCGACCATCAGGCAATTCAGAAGGGCGTTAGAAGAGTCATGATTCTCTCCCATACAGTTAACAAAGACCAGAATAGAGGCAACATTAGGGGAAAAACTCCAAATCGAATATCCAGTGAGTTCCAGATTTGGTTATCAAACATAGATTCAATAATTACCAACTTCTCCACGTTTGCAATATGAAATGAGTCCCCTGCCTCTACCATGTGATAATCATTAAATTGTAAATGAATACTATAATCTTAATTTCAGTATAAGAAACATATCATCATTTACACAGTCTCATTTACTTACAGAAACACATAGATGACAAACTAGAAAACATTATCTATTAATTGCTTCATTATTCTGTAGGAAACCCTCAGCTTCCAACTCAGTTTACATTTTTTTCATCTGTCGTACTGAGATCCTCCCCCCTCTCCCTTTGTCTCCTCCTTTCCTATCCTAAACTCCTTGTGCATTTGAATTCTAATTCATAAAACTAACTACTAACCACCTCTTCTACAAATAGAGGAACTTACGATTATTAGCAAAACTAACTCCTACGGACTAGGAACAAACTGATCAGATGGCTTAGCCTCCTCCCAGGGAGCTTTAGACTGCCATATATTCCTACTTTGACTCAGAAATTGACAACAAGCAAAACTAACAATAATTAACCACTTAGATTAAAATACTTTGAAAACCAAAGTATTCAAGTCCTTAAAACTGCTAGTCTTCTTTCAAATCCACACCATATGACCAATGCATCACATTGCTGGCCTTTCTCCTGATACTCCTACATCAAAATCCAAGCATGTATGACTAAGCCTGGAATGTGGCTGCACGAGAGATGGTGAGGGATGTTGTACAGGATTATACACCTTATAACCGAAGGTCTGGGGTTACCAAAATACTCAATTAACTTGCAGACAATTGACTCTAGAGTGCAGTAAAGGAAATAGGAGGATGGGAAAGACTCACCCGATACAAGACGGTTGATCCTAGCTTGTCCTCTTCTGCTCTGCTTCTCCTCTAAAGTCTTCAGGGATGCTTTCTCCTTCACCTGTCAAGAGTCAATCTTCCAGATACAAGATGATTCATATATATATAAGCAGGTTAGATAAATCATATATAAAATGCAGAAACATAAACATTTATCAAACCAAGATACATGAGACACATATGGAAGAAGGATTCTCTTTATTAACAATAATGAGGAAGTTCAGGTTACAACCCAATGCCTGAGACAAGGACTCCTCTGCAATCAAAGGATTCTGAGTTCCACTGCTCCAAAGACTTATGTATAAAATCCACCAGCATGACTTTGCTCTCCAAGTCTATGTATATCAAACACCCTCCCCAAGGCTTGTATTTATATGGATGAAATAAGGCAGTTTCGAAGGTTGAGGAGGTTGAGACAGTTAAGAAGATTAAGGTAAATGGCTTAACTAATCTCAAGTAATCACGTGTTTTATTTTTAAATGTCAAAGATAGGCATCCACAGGTATCAAGAAGGACAACTCGCATATGATCCGCGACTTTCCATAAGAGCAACCCGCGGATACATCCATCCGCGACTTGCAAACACCAACACTCGCGTATGATCCGTGAGTTGCATGTGGATAGGGTCGCGGATATGTCTTGACATATCTAAAAAGGCAAAGTAAACCATTGGATGGATAATGAATGTCATTTACAAGAAGCTCATCTATAGTGTTTTGGGCAAACCTCAATCCATAGATGTCCTTTTGTGTGCCAACATGAGGGATGTCGGCACTCGGATGGAGAGGTGCCATTCAGGTGGATAACAGATGCCCCCTAATGTGTGAGGTCAGAGGGAAGCGATGACCAAAATACATTATAATCAACATCTTTGGAGAACTCAGAAATCCAATGGAGCAAAGAGAGTACCTGAAACAAATACATAGTAATGTCATATACAAAGTTACATCTGAGGATGCTATGTTCAATTTACTGGAACACTAGCTCCTTTACAATATTTGAGTACATCATACGATACAGGTATAAAACCACGTATATTACAAAAGTGGATCGAAATCACAATATACAATAATGAGTCTGCAAAGATATGGAAGCTGTGTATAGGAATAGAACATAATCTTGCGCAACTTAGTCCATAGGTGAGGAACTAAGGTCTTCATAAAGGATCCCAAAGAACCAGTACAATCCAAGCCATGTGAATAAGGGAAAGCTGAAGTCGAACATGGAAAGGATTCAACAGTTTGTCAATCAATAGATGATAATCAACAACTAAAGCAAAGGAATTCACCAATGATGAAAGGGAATCCTGAGGTACTATCGTCAAAACTCTAGGTCTTCATCATCAGGAAGTGCTGAAACGGAACCATGCTGTGATACGGAAGGCAATAGATCCTCCAACGGATCACAAGAGTGACTAGGAATTGGGCAAAAGAAGGGAGACACAAATAGATAATAGATATAACAATGATGGGATCAGGCTATAGATCAGACACTGGGAAAAGTCCTTGAACAGTGAGCACAACACAGAGATGACCCAAGGCAGCGTATAACTTACAGATATAACAACTAGACCTATCTTTCATGTATGAGACATGATCAGATTCCCCAGGTATAACGGACAAGAGGAGGAGTAAGAAACTCAAAGTGATAGCTGAACACAAGTGGACACTGAAACATGGATATTGGAAAACAAAAAATGCTATGTTCAAGGATGACATGCTGCCATTACTAAAAACAAGAGAAAACTTCTTCCTTACCTTCCCTGTTAAATTTTAACGAGTCCAGGAAAGTCAACTCGGTTCCCTCTTCATTTTTTTAAAAGCTTGAAGAGATGGGAAAATAATGCTTGATAGTGTCACTAATTCGTGGATTTAACGAGCCCGAACTAGTACATGCTCAACGGTGTTTTCATAGTTTAGAGAGTCTGAAAACTCCAAAGAAGACTCTAGGGGGGTCCTTTTTTCATACAATTTAGTCTCCTAAGGCCGAAAAAGTATAAAACAAACCAAAGAAGAACTCTCTTAACTTCCGAAGAAGAAAAGGCGCACCTTTTTCATACTTAGTCAGGAAGGTCCGAAAAAGGTTAAATTACCACCTACCCAACACTTCTTGAAAAGCAGCATATAGCATGAGTTTTACGAGTGTGAAGGAAGGCAAGATCACTCGAAAAGATCCATTTGATTACGAGAAATGGGGCTTACAACAATAAACTCGATGCTTTGTTCTTTAGGGTTTAACGAGCATGAAAAAGACATAAAGTACACTCGGAATATTTTTCATGTTTTGGTCCAGAGCACGAAAAAGAGAAAACTAAGCTCATACCGGGGGTTCCTTTTCCGTAAGTTTAGTCCCTCAGGTCCGGAAAAGTGATAAACCTATGCCTGAGAATACTCTTCTCAATTCAAAAGAAAAGAGAGGGATCCTTTCTCGTATTATTCCACATGGTCCGAGAAAGAGATAACCTACCACCAATGTGGATGCCCATTCACATATTCTTAACAAGCCTGAATGGACAAGTTTACTCGGCAGTCAAGCCTATTTTAAGGAGTCAGAATTGGGCCTAAAGAAACTCAAAGTCTTTCCCGTGAAGTTTTAATGAGTCCGAAAAAGTCAACTCGCGGCCTCCTTACTTTTTTTAATGAGCTCGAAGGAGAGCAGAAAGAATGCTCTAAATGCGAGGAGACGAGTGTCATAGGCAGGTGAAACTAGTTCCAAGCACAAGGAACAGACCTATACATAATGCAAGGAAAGTGAGCAAGATAAGGACACTCGGGGAACGTCTCCTCAAGGTAAAGGGTGTCAAGTTGCAAAGGCAAAATGATACAAGGCTGGGCGATAATGAGAACAAAGATGAGGGCTTATACAATGAGCTAAAAGCGTGGAAGCTGGCATTAGGCTCATAAGCGCGAGTAGGTCATATGCAAACGCAATTACATCTTGAATAATAAGGTGAGGCCAATAAATAGTTGTGAATCCAACTACAAATCCTGTCTCCAAGAAACAACAACATCAGGATCATACTCAGAAGAAAAGATCTGAGGCAGGTCACTTTGGTAGAAACACATGTGACTTTGCTATCTTCTATAAAAGGTAAAGTCAAGGCAGAATCAACTGAAGAAGATTCTATAGCACCAAGTCTCGAGGGTTTATAATCAGTAAGATCAACCTCAGAAGGAAAGCAAAAATAAACAAGGGATATAGAATCTGTAGGAACAAACTCAATATCATAGGAGTTGAGAAATTCATAAGAAAAATCAAACTCATCAGGATCACTGACTTGCTCTTCGAAGAAAGAGTAAAAAAACTCAACAAGACCAACATAAGAAGAAAGGTTAGGCTTACTAGGCAAATCAGGGTTAGACTTAGTCACAACTGAACCAACATCCAAAAGAAGGTCAGACTGTATCAAAGACTCTAGGAAGACTTCATCTGAAGGAAGGAGATCATCCGAGATAGGACACATGTCTAAAATTTCAAATGGCTCGACAGAGTGGAGAAAAGGCTCTACAGTATGTATAGGATGACTCACCCGGTCAACTGCTGGGACCAAGTCCCGAGAAGGTAAGCATGAAAATAGAGGCTGCTTCTCGGTAGCAATTGATCAACACAAAGGACAAGAGGCCACATAGTTCACCTGTGGCGGGTTAGTGTCTACAGAAACACTGGGAACCAATAAAGGAAAGACCTGGTCTCTAGTTGGGTCAGGAGAAGGATCAAGAAAATCCAACTGATCGATAGTGACAATTTCTTCGCCATGATTAAAGTACATCACACGAAAAAATATTGACACCACAGCTTGCATGGCATAGACATAATCACGTCCAAGGAGCATATTGAAGTCCAAGGGGTCTTCTATCACCATGAAGTCAACTAAGACGGTCCTCCCACCCAAAGTAACAGGTGTTTGAGAAAGAATTCCCAAGGCTATACAAGTTCTTCTATCAAACGCCAATAACTGACTAGCAGTCGACACAAGGATGGGAGATCCCATGCCTCACCAAGCACGAGCAGATAAGATACTAACTGAGGCTCCTTCATCAACAATACAACGAGCAATCGTGTAGGGTTCAACTTTGACCTTTATCTGGAAAGGTGCATGAGAAGGAAGGCGCGGCTCAACTAGGCTATCCCAATCAAAGGAAGCAATCCGAGAACTTGGTGGGGGTTGATTCGAAACAAGTTCAGTGCCCCCTTGTTCAGTAAGTTCTGAACTGGTAGTGAAGAAAATGTGACTAGTAGACACTTCACTCTCCAAAGGAAGAGTGGGATTGATCGATACTAGAATCGATTCAACCTCTTCGTGAAAGTCACTCTCTGAAGGGAGAGTGGGATTGACCAAAGATTAAATTGGTTCAATCACATCAGGATCACTCTCCAAAAGAAGAGTGGGATCGACCAAATCTGATATTGGTTCGACCACTTGATCAACCAAAGGTTGAGTAGGTTGTTGAGAAACTATAGGTTTTTTAGGAGAAGGAAATTCTTGAGTCTTGGACCACACTCTTCGCACCTCTAGGATAGCAGGGCACTTGTGAGTAAGATGATCTCCCTCACATAGCATACAAGGGAACTTAATTTTGCACTTCGAGTGACCAGTTTTCTCAACGGTGTCAACATGACTAGTAGTGGATGACTGTTTGCTCTCAGCATGACCTGCAGAGGCTAAGAGTTTGCCCCCAGCATGAACTATAGAGGCTGGGTGACTGGGTCCAACCTGACTAAGAGAGGTTGGTTGTTGAAAAGCTTCAGAATGTTCAAAAACGGGATGACCAGGAATCCAAACTCTTCGCACCTCCACGATAGAAGGGCATTTATAAGTAAGGTGGTCTCCCTCACAAAGCTTACAAGGAAACTTGGGCTTGTGTTTTGAACGGGTAGTATTTTCAACAGTGTCAACATGACTCACAGAGGCTGACGAATTGTCTTCAGTATGAACCACAGAGGATGAGAGACTGCCCCCAGCATGACCTATAGAGGCTGAGAGACTAGATCCAACATGGCCTGGAAAGGTTGGAAGGATCCCACCATCATGAACCACAGAGGCTGGATGGTGAAGATCAACTTGACTTGCAGAGGTTGAGTGCTGAGATCCAACATGGCCTGCAGAGGTTGGATAGGTGCCCCCAGCATGAACAACAGAGGCTGGGTGGTGAGGTTCAACTTGACTTGCAGAGGTTGGACGGGTGCCCCCATGCTTATGTGCCTTCTTCCTATTCCTCCTTCTTTTACTCCTTTTATACTGTCGGTTACTAGTATCAGTACTTTCACCACATGAGGTAGAAGGAGGAGGAGAATTAACTACAGGTGAAGGGGAAGCAGTGTTTTGATGCCCTTGATATAAGGAGCTTACTTGAGAAGCATCAGGAGCATTCATGACAGTTGGAGTGGAAAACAACCACACCGGTAGCCCTAGGGTGAATCCAGGTGGATTCAGGGTGGCCATCAAAGGAACACCAACATTCCCTGTGAGAGGAATAGTACAAGGAGTTCCCAGCATGGGAATCTCTTGGTTGGTGTTCGAAGGGGTGTTAACCATAGTTTCAAACTAGGAGACAAAGTCCGAGGTTGATAGTCAACCAAAATTACAAAGCACACACCTAAAGGCACACTAAGTACAGACAAACCACACAACACTCACTAAAAATTCCTAAATCCAAACAGACAAATAGGTATAAGATATACTTTCCAGAAGAAAGCTGATAGACAGTTACTTGGCGTCCCTGTAGATGTTCTGAGGCACAAGCGGAGGAATCACCCACCGCCCTCCCACACTTTCTACCGGGGTTACCTTCCAAGCCCGTCCAAGGTCAACCAGAAATAACCTTCCGGTGTACCTGTGTATGAACCCTAGATGTCAAGAGACTTTGGCTACCTTGGCTATACCAACAGTATGGGGGGATAGTTGCAATCCGGACTCGTACGCATGGGCAGGGTAGCTGAGCCCGAAACTCTGTCTAGGACAGAATCCCCAAATGCGTAAAAGTCTCGAGTTACGTTTTGACAAGGATTTGGAAGGTTATCTCCTCTGTCCAAGCCTCCACGCAGCCTCATGTTTAACTCCCGTTTGAGAGGATCTTCCCAGATACAGTCGATAAAGTCAAGGATTTACCTAGTGATTGGCCAACTATGTCTGAAATTTTAACACTTGTGGAGAGTTGAAAACTCCCTAATCCACAAGTCTAGCCTGAGCTAGTTGGTGTATGACCCTATAAAATAAAACTTACTAACAATTTTTAAATTATGTCGTTTATTTTAAAGGTTGTTTTTAGTCAGAGGGTAAATGGCATGAAACTTATGTGGTGTTTTGACTCAAAGTTGAAACAAAATGACTAAGCAAAGAGATATGAAATGCAAAAAGCAAAAACTATTCTCTTTATTTTTCAAATAGAAACTTGAAAACCACAAAAGAACAAATTCTTTTTATTTTTATTTTTTCAAAAACAATGATATGCCATGCAATCTAGACTAAAAACCTAATCTACATACATATAAAGCAAACATGTGTTTTTGTCTTTTTCTTTTATAAATGCAAAATAAAAATCAGCCTATCAACTAATGCAAGCAAGTAATGTAAGCAAAGCAAATAGACAACTACTCTACACCCCACAAACAAACCCTAGGTTTCCCTAAAGTTAGATATCAACCTCTCTTGAAAAAAAAGGCTTACAAAAGTAAATAAGCCAACAACTTTGGAATGAAGAGACTGAGCAAAAAGATTGACATAAACAAAGGTCAAGAAGTCCCAAGTATCAATCTAAACCTACAAACAAAGGCTGCTCAATACCTTGTCCAACAAGGTCAAGCCAAAGAAAGAGGTGGAGGAGCAAGCAGCACAAAGAAGTATAGGTTCTTTTTAATTTTCTTTTATAAATGCAAAAGAAAAACTACCTACAAAGCAAAGTATGCAGATAAGAAGAACAAAGCAAAAGGAACTTTGCTATACAACCACCAAACAAACTCTAGACTGAACTAAAGTCGACATAAACCCTACTTGGAAGGAAGGCTTGCATAAAAGACAAGTCAACTACATTGGCATGGTGAAGTTATCCAACAAAAAGAATCAAGAAAACCAACACCAACAAGCTTCTGAAATCAAACAAAGATCACTAACAGAGGCTTATCAGAAACATAAGCCAACAATCATGCCAAGCAAAGGAGGTGGGGGAAAGAGAAAAGAGCAAACCCTAATGCTATAAAAACTTACCACAAAGATAAAGAACAAGCAACAAGGATGACACTAACTCCCTAGAGTCATGCACCTACTATGCATTGTACTTGAGCAAACTTGAATCAAATAAACTGTCTAAAAGCAACAAACTGAAGCAAACAGGCTGACAGAACCAAAATACAACCAACAAAGGAAGGCTAGGAACCCTATCTTGGGTGCACAAAATGACAAAGATCACTGTAGACTTATAAAGGCCAATGACAACCAGCCACTATCGAAAGACAGACTAGAAAAATAGAGCCTAAGACCCTGATCACAGATCTGGACAAAGACACCTTAACCCACAACCCAAACAGGCCAACCACTTCAGCATGCAAACAGAAAATAATCCAGTAAAAGAGACTCAAGGGATTTTGAAAAAGCACAAAGTGTGATCAACAGAGGCACTCAGACAAGCTACACAGCATTCATAAAGAAAATCAACTCACCAACAGGGATTACAGAAAGAAAGGAACAAGCAAACCTTAACTTAAAAATCCCTACTTCCAGGCATATCCGCGACTGTATAGAAGGGAAACCCGTGGATGATCTGCGACTGTTCAATACAGCAACCTGCAGATGTAGGTTTATATCTGCGACTGTGCAGAAGAGCAACTCGCAGATAGTTATAAGATTTTCTCAAAAGAAAAGAAAAATTCCCAAGACTTTCAAATACTGAGGCAAGTATGAACCAGGATGTAAGATCACACACAGACTTCAAGCAAAGACTGGTCAGGGGTGACAGAAACAACCTACAGTAGTCTAGGCATCCCCAGTGGAGTCGCCAATTCTGTTGTACAGGATTATACACCTTATAACCGAAGGTTTGGGGTTACCAACATACTCAATTAACTTGCAGACAATTGACTCTAGAGTGCAGTAAAGGAAATAGGAGGATGGGAAAGACTCACCCGATACAAGATGGTTGATCCTAGCTTGTCCTCTTCTGGTCTGCTTCTCCTCTAAAGTCTTCAGGGATGCTTTCTCCTTCACCTGTCAAGAGTCAATCTTCCAGATACAAGATGATTCATATATATATAAGCAGGTTAGATAAATCATATATAAAATGCAGAAACATAAACATTTATCAAACCAAGATACATGAGACACATATGGAAGAAGGATTCTCTTTATTAACAATAATGAGGAAGTTCAGGTTACAACCCAACACCTGAGACAAGGACTCCTTTGCAATCAAAGGATTCTGAGTTCCACTGCTCCAAAGACTTCTGTATAAAATCCACCAGCATGACTTTGCTCTCCAAGTCTATGTATATCAAACACCCTCCCCAAGGCCTGTATTTATATGGATGAAATAAGGCAGTTTCGAAGGTTGAGGAGGTTGAGACAGTTAAGAATATTAAGGTAAATGGCTTAACTAATCTCAAGTAATCGCGTGTTTTATTTTTAAATGTCAAAGATAGGCATCCGCGGGTATCAAGAAGGACAACTCGTGTATGATCCGTGACTTTCCATAAGAGCAACCCGCGGATACATCCATCCATGACTTGCAAACACCAACACTCGCGTATGATCCGCGAGTTGCATGTGGATAGGGTCGCGGATATGTCTTGACATATCTAAAAAGGAAAAGTAAACCACTGGATGGATAATGAATGTCATTTACAAGAAGCTCATCTATAGTGTTTTGGGCAAACCTCAATCCATAGATGTCCTTTTATGCCAACATGAGGGATGTCGGCACTCGGACGGAGAGGTGCCATTCAGGCGGATAACAAGGGAGTATTCCCATGACATGATTGGATACCAAATACCTCATTGACATTGACTCCCACTAGAGTAGAGCTGGGAATTACAAGGGATCCTTTTGTTCCACATCCAAAAATAGGAAGAATTTGGGATGAATCTTGATGTGGAGAATTATAATTAAAATCAATATATTAAAATCCAAACATACAATTTTTTTCACATCAAAAGCATACTATTTCAGTGATTTATTTAAAAGACAATTAAACTCAAATCTTGGAGCTCATAATTGGAAACAATATAGACTTAAAATCACTTTACATTTAAAAGTTGTAACTATTATACAAATCTCCAATTGATTTGCATTAGAGTAGAGATATGCTATTTATAAGCACTATTAACTTGATAATTTTGTGGGAGCTATAAATTTATTGTGAGATGTATATATCTTCATTGTACATATATATTTATTCATATACGCACATGCATTCCCTACCAATGGGATAGGTAGTGTCATGATGAAAAAATGATAATAGAAATGACAACAATATTTAGTTATAACTTCCTGTCATGAGAAAATAAATGTTTATGTTGAATTTGGTCATGGACACATTACAAAAATTTGTAAATTTGAAACTTTAAAGAAACTAATATGAGATTTTACTAGACATGATTTATGTCGAGGCTTAATTGCTTCCTTCTACACTATCAATTATAGAAATGCTGATGACTCCAACTTGGTGATGTTCCCATTGACCCTTGAGTGAGTGTATTGTGCCTCCGTTGACCTTTCCATGTGTTTAGTCCCTTCTAAGTTAGATTATAGGGGGAACACCAAATTGATAGAAGTGTGTTCCTGATGGAGCCCAATTTTGCTCCCTGAAAGAGATTCATTTCCCTACTATTTGATGTATGTTCAATCCAATTAAAAAATGGGTTAAAGAACCTTTATTTCAACTATTAAACAATCTTGAAAGGCTAATATTTCAATGCATAGAAACAAGATAACATGAAAGTAACGATTACAGAATCCCATTGATACATGTCTTTAATGTAAGTTTCCCCGCATGAATTATGGATTCAAACACGAAGCTCTTACATTGCCTATGAAGGAACATTTTTGTTGGATATGGGCTCTAGAGAATATTTGTATTAACATGATTAGATCAAATTCCTGCAACCCAAACAAATGGAACATTTGTATAATCCTATGAATCCATAATGGAGCATTTTACTAGGATTTGGGTGAGCAAATATTTCGTGCCCTTGGTGTGGACCTCCCAAGCCAAGGAAAATGTGGGTGGTTATTGAGCATAGAGTTATGTTTGAGCCCTTAACTTTATGATCTCAAAATCAAATTCAAATAATCTATAAGCAAATGATTTTTCTTGCTAACCCTTGATATTCCTACTAACATCCAATGGGAATTTATTCACTTTGAGGAAAGAAAAATTGGTTAGGACTCATTAAAAAAAGTATTATATTGTTCCCAAAGATCCCCTTCTCTTAAAAGATATGGTTTACTTGTGAGATTACATGAAGCATACATGCAAATTATTGTAGGTGAAAGCAATATCATTTTTGTATTGTGTAAATTAAATTATGTCAAAGTTTACCATGTTTTTTTAATGGTGGGACAATTTGTATCTATCTTTGTTTGGTATTCACCAAGGAAGATGAGATTAGGTCATCAAAAAAAGGACCAAATGTTCCATAAACTTAGACATAACCAAGCCTAAAAATTGACAGATGAATGTTGTATATCAAAAAACATTATGTGTATCTACACTTAATATAATTTGCAATATAATACCAATAGTGCTTTCTATATTTTTATCCCATGTATGTATTTTTCTAATAGACTTCAAATTTTAATCCTAGGAGTAGTATTTGCCACATTAAACACTACCCACATATATACCAAAGTACCAAGAAGAGGTGTACATTATAGTTTTGACCTACTTGATACTTTGTAACATGAAAAAGGTTTTTGTCACTCAACTCCAACCTCCTCCTAAATTACTTGAAATTTCTATGTTGAAGTACTTAACATTTGATACATTACAATACAACAAAGTTGACCCATGATAAAATTGAATAATAAGAATATTAAAATAACTATGGTTGGAAAAAGGAACTTGCCTAAAATAACCATTTTGAGCCAAAGCCACTTAGAATGAAGCAAAAATTTTAATTTTCTACTACATACCAACACACAAACTTGTTTCTCAAATATAAATAACAATAGCTTGGGCAAGTTTGGAAGTATCTCCCATAAAAAAGACCTCTACATTAAGTTATTTAAGCCACTTGAATTTTAATATGGTTTCCTTGGATTGGTTTTTTATTTTATTAGTTCCCAACATAACATGATTGTGATGCTTTGGATCAAATGGGCCCAAATGAGTCCATGCTGACAGTGTTTTCACAAGTTACCCTAATTATTGTGACAATGTTTATTGTTCTAGTACATATTTCCATGGATAATTAAATAATCCTCTCTCAGAATCCTAAGGTCTTCACTTTTTAACTTCTTTCAAACTTAACATTCCATGTCGAAGAAACCACCTTTCAAGATCTTCTACCCACTATCCATGTCCTCATCAATGGTTGGAAGACTTTGAAATGATGGAATGTGGTAGTAGATGTGAAGTCTTGGAGCAAATATTTCAAGTGAATGACCATTTCAACACAAAGTTGTTCCTACACACCAATAGTCAGTAAGTGTTGATCAAAACAAAAACTTGAAACATGTTAACCAAGTTAACGGACTAGATAAACCAACGTGTCAAATTGAACTAGAAATATTTAAAATAAATTAACATTTCTTAATAGATGTTGAATATGAAAATCACCTTGCCTGTTACATGTGCCAAATTCTAAGCCATTATTGATACCATTAAATTGGAAGAATGATGTATTGGAATAGTCCATAGCATAGTCCTACATTTGAAAAATTACATTAGATGCACAAAAACTCTCTCCACTTGTGTGACCATGTAAACTCTTTCCCGTTCTTGCAATGGTGTAAACAAAACCTAACATGAAATATATGAAATTCAAATAAAATATGTGGGAGAAAATCTAGAAATTACCTTCGTTACAAATTCACGAGTTGTCATACATGCAATGGTTATGCTTCACTCTAAAACAAGAGATATGATCTATTGAATGGATCTATTCAAAGGTGGACGTACAAATGAATTTGACGCGTAGAGAGGAATGCATATATTACATCAATGAATCCATGACATATTCAACAAATACTATCCTCCATTAATAGCAGAATAATGCGATGACTTCCATTTAAAACTTGTTGTGACTTGACATAACTCAAATTCATTCAATAGTGATGGTCCAAGAGACAACTAAACTGGATTGGAATACGCACTTGGTCTTGGTAAGGATACAATGTGGATATATATAATCATGAAATTGATGTGACAACATTTAAGTGGAATGTCTTCTAGCCATGCATTTAACAGTTAGATACATTAAGTGAAAATTGTGAAGCCTATAATGAATATCTTCTAAACAAAGATAATAACATGAGTTGTAATAGGAATGATAGAAAGGCACAAATCATATGCAAGTATAGTTTATATTGATGTTACCTCTAATTTTTTCATGTTATACATGGACAAATGTTTAATATACAAGGAATAATGAAGAAAATTTTCTAACTTGTTGGCCTTCATACATACCAAGTTATCACCTCAAATAAAGGGCCTCATCATCCACTCATGAGTCTCTATGACATGAAGTTATAATCAGTACATTGTGAGAGGTCACTAAATGTATTATTACAATGTGCATGAAGTTGTTACATGGGAACTATATAAATCAACATATGAACACATTGTAGCTTCTTGTACTAGTTACGTTACATATATATAGTTAACTCAATATCATTAATATCATATCATATACATTAACCTCATATGTGCCCCTTGAATCATAACAATTACCATATTCCATCTCAGTGGAGAAAGAAGTGAGAATGATGGTAAACCTCGCATTGAGAATGATGTCAGACCTAATACCTCATCATTATTATTGCAACAAGAATGTGTTCTTCTTGTTCCTAGATGGATTACAACACATATGGATGCATAAGATAAGTATATGGACACAAGGTTGATGTTCACAAGTATGGGAATTCACGAGAGAAAGATTGATGGTTGGCTAATCAAACCAAATCTACTCAACTAATCACTCTGCAAATGAAACAAGAACCACAAAATCCCACTTTCTCAAACTTTGACAACATTAAGAGGGAGGGACATCTACATATTAAAGGAGATTCATAACAATGCAATGCTTCTAGGCATCTAAAAAATTGCATCAAAATTGCTTACTACCACTATTAATTTATATGCAAAGTATGATTATGAGCGTACATATAATACCTTTTGTTTGAGCATGACAATCTATATGATTTATTAAATCCATCACTATTGATTTGCAATAAAATTACAGTAAACTTGATCTAGGTTATTGGTTGTAAAACATATGCTTCTCTTTCATCATAAACAAAAAATATGGTTGTTATAATAAACCTTCTAATCTCCATGCAAGTATATGCAATGAATTACATAAGAGTTTTTTATGGCACATATATAAAAATATACAACATTTACTTCCAATGCATGCTACAGGAAATAAAACTCCACCGCATCATTTATTAAAATATAGCATGCATCCTAAGGAAATAATGGATTGGGGTCAAGCAATGCCACCCATCTAAATCTAAAAAACAAGTAGAATAAAAAGAGTTGGCAATAAACAGGATGATTGATGAAGCAAGGCACACAACACACACTTCAAACTCATGCAACAAAACATTCAAAATGTAAGAGATAAAGGGCAGTTTTAGATCCACATAACCTACCTTCTCTTCTTCCGGAGGTGGTTGGATTGCTATCCACTTCCAAATCAACTGCACCTTCATAATTTAAATGGAAGAACACATTGACAACATACTATTCCATAAACTAAAGCTTATACCCACAAAATTGTGTCATCACTTGTAAATAAGAATTAATTTACAACATTTTTATTAAAAGGAACTCGAATCAAACTAGGTTATTAAGGAAGAAGATCATAATAAGGCTTACCCTTTTATCAACTTTGCCACGTATCCTTGAATCATAATAGTAAATTTCCAATAACCATATAAGGTACATACTATATACAAAAACTAATTACATGCACAAAACTGAGAATGACCTTATCCTAATGCTAAATAACATAGTGCTCCTCTATATTGTATATTATATTGTAATTTCCTAATATTTTTTAAATTTTCTAAAAACATAAAAACCAACCTTATGCATATCCACTAGCAACATCCTCCTACCCCATACTAGTTGGTTCACCTTCTTGGATCACAAATTCCATTTCTTCACCAAATCGGTGTACAAATTCATCATCTTTTATCTTTTCTCTAAGTGAATTCACAAAGGTTCTTGGGTTTGATGCCATTACATGAGCACCTTTGCAAATATTGAGAATCATGTTATGAAGAAGATTGCATTCAACTTCTAGCAAACCTAATTGTTTCCTTAATTCCACCAAAGCTCCTTTGATTTTTGTTGCTTGTGCTACAATTTGAGGCTCTATTTCATGAATTTTTGCAGCAAGATTGAAGATATAGGCCTTGTTATAATGAATATGCTCTTCACGACTTCAAAAAACTCTATGAGTTTCTTGCAAGCCCCTTAGATCCATATGGTAACTTGAAACAAGTTTTCCTCCTTTGAAGAGTTTACATGCCCTAACTACATAACTGAATAAATTCCATGCCTCTAGAAAACCTTGCAAGCTTATACATGTTCGAGTTTTGTTCAATGATTGATCCAATTTTATGAATGGTAGGCTCCTAAAATTGCAAACGGAATTTGCTCAAAGTTTCCACATGTGAAAACACTCTGTAATCTACTAACGGCCTTCCAGGGAGGTGGTTTCTCTGCTAGGTCCTTGCTTTATGGAAACAATACAAAGATCAAACACAAAACAAATAAAATACTTTCCTGGCAGAAAATATTCATAAGCCCTTGGACTTTATCCATATTTAACACCATCATCCCAAAATGAGCTTGGGAGCTAGGGAATGATAGAACAAAATCATGCAGAGAAAGAACTGAGGGCATAATAGAAAAAGGGTCCAGTCTCATCATGTTGAACTAGAAATGTTTGAAGGGATAAATGTGCATATACACCATGAGAAAGTGACGATAATTTAGAGCTTCAAAATCAAATGCTGACAACAATGATAACATTAAATTAAATGTTTTCCAATCATCTCTCTCAACAATGATATTGTTAAATTCATCAAGAAAATAATGTAATTATACAATCAAATCATGAGAAGGTGGCGGTGAAAAATACATATTTACCTTACATTCAACATACACTAGACAAACTTTTACTTGGCATTCAAGATCCATTGTGTAAATTTTGTTGTAAAAAGGCTTGTGAGATGATGTTTTTGAGTAGCTACAACTAAATCTTATTTGTATTTATATATTATTTTGACTCCACTCCCACCAAGGCTAGGAAGTGCTAAAAATGAAGTTGCATGTTGTTCGTTACTATGAGAATGTTTTGAAACCAATATTGGGGATCCTTCCTACTATCCTTAGCTAGCATGGTTACATGGAACTTCTTCTTGATCATTCGGATCCTTCTCAACCCTCTTGTATTTTCCTTTTCAATGTTTTTGTCTTTGTCTCCATAGTGTTTTGTTGTTTCTCATTAAATTAAATTTAGGAAGGTTTGCATTATGACCATTCAATTTCATATTAATCTCATTCTCTACAGGTTCAACAACTGCTCTTCCTATGAATACATCCCAAGGGGCATCTGGTATGGCTTGGAGCAATGCATCCCTTACTAGTAATTTAATTAACCCGTTGTTTGCAAGATTATTTTATCACCTGCTTGGACATTTTGATCCATGGCTTTATTGAATTTCAATAGAAAATAGAAAAGAGAATTTTGATTTAATAACTCCTTTTAAGATTTCAAAGAAAAAAAAAGGATATCCCAAGACAATGGAAGAATGAACCTCACATGTAAAATATATGATTACATGATACACCACTTTGTTCTACAGCTATGGGAGTGAGAGGTACCAAAATTCATTTCCCTGTATCTTCAATTTATTCCTTTCTGGATAAGAAGGATCATTTAACTCTCATTCACTATATCCTCTCCTTAAACCAACATTTTCCATATATGGGAAAACTAGTAACGTAGTCCACCAATGTAAAATACCCTTACGTAAGTGATGCTCTAGAAAATTTTGTACTTTGTTATTCAGATTTGAATAGAAAAAGTATGGTTTTTTTCCCTTGAAAAAAGTGATTCTCCCCAGAATTATCTCCCTTAGGCACATCTCCTTCACTGCACAGAAGGCATGATTATCTACCTTATAAAGGAATGTAACAATGACTGATATATCTTATACGTGTATGGATGTCGTTCATATGATGTGTGGGCATGCTAGTTCTTCTTTCACCCTGTTAATGCAAGTAACTGTTTTTATCAAGCAATGCGGGTTTCATATGCATTCTCCAACTCTCCCCATGATTTTACAACCCTTGTTTTGTAGGGTTCAAACATTTTGTCAAAGGCTTAGTGTTCAACCCTTACAAAAACACATTCGACATGACTCCAAAAACTTTGGGGTGGGGGGTGACAATAGTTTTTTTTGCTTTGCTTAGAGAAGCAACAAAGGATATGGATAAAACTCTGCTTAGTTTTCAGAAGAAAAAAAAATGAGATAGAAATTTATCTGATATGAAATTCTGGCCTCTACCTCCGACCTTCTTTATTGATTTTAGGTGACTAGTTTCACTCCATCTCTGCATGCATCTATTAGGGCCTTTAAAGGGAAATTAGAGCAAAATATGAGCTTGGTATGCTCAAGTTGTAGTGATCCATATGTGGGTGGAATGGGGACATAGCAATGTTTAGGTGAGTGACCAACGAGAGCTCATACTAATTGGGTTGAAGGGAACCACAGACAATGCTTCTTTGTTGGTATATGTATGATTAATTGCTTGTGTACAGGGACTAAAAAGGAACGAATTCCAATCTACTCAAGAAAAGTAGGATATGCTCCTTTTCAAACAATCTTCAACTAGACAATATTTCCATAGAATTGTTTGTTGGAATGAAGATTGGTCAATTTAGTGGATTGAAGAATGACCAACAAAAAAAAATGGATTACATAATAACATTATAAATTCCTCTTCGTGCCAATTTTATGCAAACATAGATTTTAGTCAAACATGGCTTACCTTTACCTTGATGTTGCCAGGACAATATAGTAATAAGGCTACTAACGTCGAAATTTTTTAAAGCTTCATTTTCATCTCCATTGATAAATCCTTTGTAGCTACTCTTCTGCTAGGGTTTTCCATCTTCAATTGTTATTCATGGCTAACCTTCGTTGGAATATCCTCTTTCCCTTGTCAAATTTTCCAAAGGGATGGAAGCATAGTTACCAAATTTGTCCTAATCAGGTAAGAAATACAAAAATTTTAATAATTCAATTTAGTTTACAAATAGTTTAGTGCAATTTGATTCAGTTGGAATGTGTGAGAGTCGCCCCATTTACCATTCAAAACAATCCCCAATTGAAACCCTCAATAATATCAATGGCTTCTTAACCCAATCCTTCCCGCCAAAGGCTCTCCATTTTTCACAAAAATGAAACCACAACAGTCATGGCCATTTATTAGCAAATGAATTTGTGTTTTGTTTATGGCTTTTAAATTTGTTAATATTACATATAATTATAGATATAATATAATGTTTAACAATAACTTTTTTATATATTTAACTATATTATATTAGTATTACATATTATATCATATGACATATAAACTATATATTAACATACTATACTATATATTAACTATAATACTATGTATTATTATTATTATATTTAAATATTTTAGCATGATTAAGGTGGAGGTAGAGTGTAGACCATAAAGGTATTTATAATATATTTATCTATTTTACAAAATTATATTAAGTATTATATGTACATATATTGAAAGTATAAGTATGGATAGACCATGAATGTATGGACCGTGATGCAACATAATTGACCAAAATGAAACATGTTTTCTAGCATTTTCAAAACACATAACATAGGGTAACATGGTGTTAAGAATTCCAAATTCAAACTAAAATGAAACATGTTTTCTAGCCTTTTCAAAACACATAGCATATGGTAATATGGTGTTAAGAATTCCAAAATCAAATACAATTACTTGAGTAAGTTTGAAAGGGTTTCAAAAAATCAAGGAACATTTTCAAAACACATAACACAGGGTAATATGGTGTTAAGAATTCCAAAATGAAACTAAAATGAAACATGGTTTTTAGCCTTTTCAAAAGACATAGCATATGGTAATATGGTGTTAAAAATTCCAAAATCAATCAAAACACATAGCATATGTTTCGCAACTTTTTCTATAGCAATGTGAAGTTTTTGGTCCACATAATTGAGCATATTTAGTACATTATAGCATATGGTAATATGGTGTTAAGAATTCCAAAATCAAATACAATTACTTGAGTAAGTTTGAAAGGGTTTCAAAGAATCAAGGAAAAATGAATTGGAAGATAGAGTTGGATGTAATACCTTGTGAATTAATAATTTATTATTAATTTTGTTGGAAAAATACTTTAATTATTATTTTTGACAGAAAAGTCAAGAATAAAACATTTTTATTTAATAAAATATGCTGAAGGGGGACAAAAGTGGATATAGATGTTAAAGAGTGTTTGCTGACCCACAAGAGGAAAAGACATGTGGCAGAAGCCACTAAGTGAGAACTTAAGATGTAGAGGCAACATCCCAAAAAATTAGGTCACAACTCCTAGTTGAGTGCTAAAAAGCAGGAGGCTCATAAATGACCAAGTCCTAGGAAAAATACTATATATTAGTATGTCCATCAGCATCGGGAGGCTAGCATTGTATGAGGATTAAATCTGTGAATGCAAGAGATGGCGTATTGAAGGATTTTTCTCTTGTGGTTCAATGAACACGATCGAGGGCTCTGGAGAAAGTAACTTTGCTACTCTAGGAGTTGGTTGGAAGGAACAACTTCTCCACTTTTGTTTTCCCAGTGTTGGTGCCAAGTTCATATTTTTATGTTTAAATGTTTGTAGAATGTAGATCTGAAGAAGATTAATGTAGAGCCTATTATGTATGAGTTAACCTAATGATGTCATGCTTAAATGTTTTAGAACTCTAATTCCTTTCGAAATTTGAATTATGCACCTAAATAGATGGAATCGTCTATTTCTAATTAGTATGGTGTAATTCTAAACCGAACTGTCTATTTCCTGTTTGTACTGCTTATTTTTAAAAATTCTTCCTTAGTCTGTATTTACGAAACTGAATGTAGTATGGATCTCTAATCTTGTTAGAAATCATCTACTTTTATCATATTTAAAGCACAATAAGGTTTCTGTAAAAAACTTATAAGTATATACAATTATAAGTATTAGGATATAATAATTTGTTTATAATATAGATCTGTGTCATTTAATAATTACGAAAGGACTTACTTTAATAATATTAACATTATACAAACTATAGGATTCTAGTTAGAAATATTCTAATAGAATAATGTTTTTTATAACTAATTGTGAAATTATAAGCCCATAACCGAACCGTTCATGGATATATGTCGCAAGTCTACAATCATCCAATAGACTATATAAATCATAGATTTATAGTAACTCAACTATTAAATCACTTTCTGTCTTAAGTTATAAGTTTAACCACAAATCGAGGATCCACATTGTATATCCCAATGATTATGCAATAAGTACAATATTGTTCTTATGCACAAAAGTAATCAAATTAAGTCTTGAACATATCTCATAATCAACATAGCGAAAATATAGATGCATGATTTACAATCAAATCAAATCAAATCGGAGGTTTAATTGTTAAAGATTACATTCACATGCTAAACTACACTACAGAAATCGTGGGATCGAATCTCTTGCAAGAAATTAATGAAATTACAGTTTTGTGATAAACAAGGTTAAACCGAATGCCAATCAAATCGCAGGTATAACCATCAACCACACTACATATCACATCTTTTTAATATTTACTTAAATCAAACGTTAGGGCTGTAAGTCCATGCCAAATGGCCGCCACCACATTACAACAAACATTTCTCATAGTTGTAGACCCTACGGGGAATAATAAATCGAATAATTAATTTGAACAAGTACAAGATGGCCGTAAGACCATTTTAAATGGCTATCGTCTATTACGCAGAGTTTTAAAACCCATATTACAGGCGGGACTCATCACCACGATGTTACCCAAACAAAAACAATGATTTAAACATTGCATCATCTACTATCTTCACGGTCGTAAGACCATTAAGGATGGTTGCCGTTATTTTAAACAACATTACACATGCTAAAACCCTAAGCACAAACCATTAACAAAGTAGCATGGATCCAAGGATGGGCCATTTCGTTTTGTTATTATTAAAACCAGTAATTGGTACAAAAGTGGTTGTAAGTCCATCCAAGATGGCACCCAAAAATCCTACACAAGATTTAATAAAAACACTGCAAGATACTCAACGCATTAACGAGGCAATGGCTGGGTGAACCCCAAGGGTTGTGTATACAAACGCAGAGCATCAACATTAAGATACTTATCTTTTTGCAGAAGTGGCCGCACTCATGGCCCAAGTTGTTGCCTAACTTTTAGCTACAACACACAAGTAAGGGTTAGACTGTATGCGGTAAACAAACTTTAAAAACCAATTAAAGGGATTTCTTGTTTAGGATGTGAATGGTTACTTGGGCGTTTAAAAACACAGGCCTGGGAGAAGGGGACCATGTCACCTTCCTCTCCAATGCCTTCATCCTGCACATTTTTGCAAGTTACAGTCAGTGCTATGGCGGGAAAGTTAAAACGAATCGAAATGCATTTTATTTTAAAGCTTGGATAAACCCTTACCTTGGCAGTTGGTAGCGAGGGCCAGAGGTCAGCACCTCCGGAGTACCCTTATCCCTCCGCAGCCTGCAACCACCAAAAACCTTTCAGTAAATTTGGAAAAACAACTACTATAAAACATTTTTAAAATGCAGAGATAAGTAACAAGCTTTACTCACATGTCGAAACAGACTGGTCGCATGGTAGAAGCGTTGGCACGCTCGTCGAAGCTCCAACGTTGAAAGGTAGATAGTTGAGGAATCCTTTGAAAACAACTACCTTGAAAGAACTAGACAATGCCATTAACGCAGTAAGAACGAAGAATAGTTCACTCACCAAGCCAAAGCCATTAACACCGTAAACCAGAGCAAGGATCATACAGAACAGAGCTCGGCCCTCGACCGACCTCTGACCAAACAACACCACCAAATGAGAGCTAAGACAAAGTAAATGAGCTTTTACAAAACCCTATGAGACTGTATGATCTCATCATCCAGGTGTAGGGCAGAGATCAAATTCTCGTGCCAACTCAGAGCCTAGTTGTTGTCAACTCACAACCAGGACAATTATTTCATTCAACCAAGTACCATGATAAATCACGAGTAGAACATCATTACAACCCTAATAATTGCCTACCTTCAAACCATGAACATGAATAAGAGCGCCAAACCATATATCTATAATCATCGCTATAATAGAAACCAAGGTTAACTCTTATGATATATGGTGTATGCACTAAACATTCGTGGTGTTAGGACTAGCATGTAATCCTGCCAAGGTCCACACCCTTCCCAATATAACCATAGTAAATATAATAAAAAGATCATCGAATCATTCTATCACCTTAGCTCTAGGTTATCCAAGGCCATCGAAATATTTACAAACCATAGCATATTACTATGCTATAAAAACATCAAAGCTATATTGCAAACATAGTTTGGGTTTATGCATTGTAATCTTGAAAACATTGTAAAACCATATGATATAATAATTACACCATGAACATCAAGGACCATAAAGAAATGCATTAAGGCCAAAACTTGAAGTATCATGCCAACAATAAGTATGTAAACCCTCACCTTTTATTGATAACAAGAGGTCACTGTATGGAGAACCATATGCTTTACAAACCCTAAGCTTCTCATGCTTAGGGGCAGGTCTTTACACACATAATATAAACTATGGTAAGGCCAAGGCCTTGAAAATATAACGCAATTAACGGGATGGGGTCAAGACCATGAACAGTCTCCCATGCCTTAGGCTAGTTCATCCTTTTAGAAAGATAAAATAAATAAGAACATGCATAAACAAAGTACATCACCTGCGTAGACATGGCTGAAGGTTCCAAAAGGAGCTAGCCATCATAATCATCAACAAAACCTATCATAACCAACATGACAAAGATATTAAAAATAGCAGAAGTAAAACATAGAAATCTGCTAAGTAAATATAAAAGTAATGTATGTATTTTTTTTTAATTTACGATTTTTAAGTGTGTTACGTTGGAAATATCTAGAGCTTAGAGCTTAGAATTAAAATAGGTGCAATATTAATATATCTAAAGCTTAGAATAAATATATTGACATATTTTACATTAATTACATATATATATATGGGTATGAAGAGACTCTTTTTACATTGATTGGACTATTAACTTCTCAAACTTATTTAAAAGAGATGGCCTATACATTACTGGATTAACTCCTAAATTAAGAGAATTAAAGTAGGATCCTCACAACAAGATTAAAGACATGGTTAATGCTCATAAGAGGTGAAAGGCTTAGATATCTCCTCTTATATTAAAATGAGTTAGTACCATGTAATGTTAATGTGATGTTGAAACTCATCTTTTTCTAGACCAATCAAAATCAAAACTTAGTAATAAAAAAGAAATTGCTACCAAATAAACCTCACAAACTTTATACATATTAAAAACATATGGGTCATGTTTTAGGTTTATAAGTTTTTTTTTCTTTGGAATATAATTAGTCTCATCATGAAGTCTCTAAGAAAGGATGAGATTGTTGATACCTTGCTAAATTTGGTTAACAAATATTGCACAAAAATCCTAATCAACAATTACTTCACTAAAAGCGAACATGTCATAAGTGAGATTTGAAATTGAATGGAGAAGATAACGATTTCTCCTCTCCTCTCACACCACACAACAAAATGTTGGATGTGAGAACTATCACCATGATTGCATGAGGTCTTAGAGGGCAATGGTCTCTCCCACAAGAAAGAACTATAGTCACAACAAAATGTTGGATATAAGAACTATCACCGTGATTGCTTAAGGTCTTAGAAAGCAATGACCTCTCCCATAAGAAAGAACAATAGTCGCTCAGAGGGAATTGAACATAGACTTCCATTAAGTCATTGATAAAACCCCCACACTCGATCACAGCCTCAGGCCTTTATATTGTGTTCTATCCCTAAACTATTTCTCATCCTGTCAAAACTAATTTTGTAATTAGAGGTAATAAATGCCAAATTTGTTCTAAACCGATAGGAGGTAGGGTTGCTTGTTGGCTTGTTGTGACAAGGCTCGAAGGGTAGACGACCCTTGGGACGGAGGCTCACTCTAGTAGGCTTCGAGACGTCTTGGCCCCTGCTAAATCACAAGTTATTGGTATATCTAACTTACAAACTGTTACATATACCCTTGGGAGGTTGTTGTTTCCATTGTTTAGAAAAAAACAAATGCTAAATTTGGAAGAATTCAAGTGTAACTGTTGTTTTTGTTTTTAACTTGAGGGAGACGAACTCGAGAACAGCCAAGGCATACCATCGCTGTCATCGTAAATACCGACGTGGCAGGCTTGACCACTCACCTTTCTCCCCTTCACGGTTCAGAAAGTAAAAAAATCGTTCACTAATTAGTAACTCGGGTGATGATTTGGCGGTATTCGTAAAATTATTTTAAAGCAAACCATGTACTGGTGGTGGGCCCAACGGTGTCGGTAATTAGTAAATGGGGGCCTGTAAATTATGACCACCGTCTCACGAAAGGGTAAAGAAAAAAGGTCGGTCTCGTACGTACGAAGATGCATACGTAGAAAATATCGCGTCGTATCTACTTGGAGGCGGGGGAAAGCGACGTGGGTATGGGGATGGATAATGGAATAGGCCGCGCGGTTAGGGTTTCTACGGCAGTCACGTCAACGTCACGGCGGATTATCGTCGATTAGGTATAAATTGGTTGAGCGCAGCATACGGTAAATATTTTGTTTTTTTAATTTCATGGTATTTGCTTTATTTGTTCAACGGTTATCATTTGCTCAAGTAGTTCTCACCCATCAGCCAATAATATTATTATTATTATTTTTTTGGTTTTTTTATGACTAAATTGTTTATTCCGTCAAAATTCAAGGGAGGGCGGGTCACTTTTGCATGTTATTCAACGTTGCAAAATAGTATTGTTGACAAAAGGGTGCTGCTGTGACGTGTCCCTTTTGATCATTTGTGTAAATTCAACCACTTGGTGTTGACACGGCCTCCCAAATTCTAAGGTAGCAACCTCTTTTTCAAAACATGTTCACATTAGTCAATGGCTTTGTGACACGTGTCATGTTTTTGTTGATAGGAATAGATATAATTATGGTTTGAAAGTTATCTTTTTGTTTTTTTCTTTCATTTTTCTATGGTAAAGAGGAATGCAATGTAAGTAGTCTTCTTTAACAAAGTCAATTTAGATCTTGAGTCAATTTTGTTAATAGTTGAAGGCAAGTTTTGCATTTTTCTCATTTAAATAAAGTAAACAAAAAAATAATTGGAATAATGCAATGTAATTACTTTGATTTAATTTTTGTCTAAATTAACATCAATAAAATATAAATAAACAATTACTTGTTAAAGATATTTATAAAAAAACTAGCTTCAAATGTGATAGGTAACTCAGCTAGTGTTATAGCCTTATACACTATACTTTTGCAGTAAAATATTTGATTAGTAATTGGATAATTAAAATTTTAGATTTTATGTGATCGTAAATGGATGATTAATTGGATAATTAAATTTTAGATTTTATGTGATAAGTAAATGGATGATTAAAATTTTAAATTTTATGTAATACTTCTTAATATCACGTTATAAAAAAGGAAAAGATTAAAAAATTAGATATGTTTTTATAATATTTTTTTTATCAAATAATAAATAAAATATTTATTATTATTAAAAATAATTAATATAAATAAATAAAATTTAACATTTTTTTGCTATAAATAAAATATTCATAATTATTTATAAATTATAAATAAAACCATGATTATATATATATATATATATATTAAATTTAAGATTTTTGATATAAACAAAATATTCATAATTATTTATAAAATGTAAATAAAAACATAACAAAAGATAAATAAAATATAATCTTTATTATTATTATATATGCATACAAACATTAAATAAATCTTATCATTATTTAAGAGTTTATTATGATTTCGACTAAATTTTTTTAGAAGAAAAATAACATTTCATTGATATTTATTAGAATCAAAGGTAACAAGATACACATTTATGATACTAGGTATCATATCGAGTCAAAACCCACAAACAGTGTTCAAAACCCACAAACAATGCTCAATACCCACAAACAGTGCTCAACAACTTGAGCAACCAGGGCCAGCTCCCATCCAAAGTAAAAAAATACTACAAACATTGCTCAACAACCTAAGCACCCACGCAAAACCAAACTCCCAACCAAAGAAAGTGTTGGGGGGCATGTACAAACTGCTCCAAAAGAGCCAAAGAAAAAACACAATCACATGGACAAAAACCCATCATCTCCTAGCCAAAACCAAGGCCACTCATAAAATGAACTGGTGAAAGTCCATCATCGACGCTACGGTCACCCCATACCAAGAAACAACAACAATGAACCACAATGAACCTCGCCCACACAAACCGTCCCGTCATCACCGTTACCCCCGCCAATAACATATTAGATACTCTACAAACAAGTGAATGATGAATTATTTCGACTAAATTAAACATAAGATGTTAATTATCAAATCTTATCATTATTTAAGAGTATATGCATACAAATACCAAAGATATTTAATTATGAAATCTTATCATTATTTAAGAGCTTATTATGATTTCCACTAAATTATAATAGGATGTTAATTATCAAATCTTATAATTATTTAAGAGTTTATTATGATTTCCACTTAGTTTTGTTATCTTTTAAGGTATGAATATTTGTTTAGTTTTATTAAAAATGTGTATTAAAAAATTAAAATATTAGATATTCAAATTTCATTTTTTTAATATAAAATATTTTTTAAAATTAATTTAAAATTATTTGAAAATTTAAAATTAAATTAATTTATAATTATATTGATAGATGTTTATAATTTTATTTTGGAAGATCATAAATATCTATAGATAGCAATTAGTTCACGAAAGAAAATTAATATAGTTGAACTCCATAGCTAAACAAGGTATTGGTTTATTGCTAAAACTTTTTGGGGTGAAAGGGTTTGCCATCTCTGTGACTTTGAGTATTGAGGATTAAAATAATTTTCTCTTAGAGTGCCCTGCTTACACCCGCATTAAATCTGAGTTTCATAGTATTTGTTACAATACAAACCTTTATAACCTCTTAACTTGCCACAAGTAGAGTGAGCTTGGAAAGCTTTTTAAACATAGGAACAAGATTTTAAAGTAAAACAAGTATTATCCTTCTTAAGATCAGATAAACCAAAGTTGGTGTGACGTTAATCATCATTATTATCATCATATTTTACAATTTAGGATGGATGATGAAATGTTCTCTTCTTAGATAACTAGTAATTAAAACATGGACAACAAACTATAAATTACAAATAACTTATAGGTAATGAGTATTCATCAACGTTAAGTAAATGTGCTAATATATAATTTATGAAATTCATTCAATTTAAAATTTATTAAAACTAACTAATCTATTTAAATTTGAAGATTAATGATATTTTTTCATTACTAAATAGTAACTTAAATTAACTTTATTCATAAATGAATAAATTTTGTTTATATATATTATTTTATAAATAAATAAGTTGTTAATATATATATATAAATAAAGTTGTTATTTTGATATATATATATTATTTTATAAATAAGTTGTTTATATATATATTATTTTGATAAATGAATAAATTGTTTTTTAAAATAGATATGTATTTTTATCTAATTTATTTGAATTTAATAAAATATATTTATTTTATATGATTTTTATATTGTTTGAGAAGATGAAAAGAAAAAAGAATAAGCATGGAAAATGTGATTATAATTTGATGTATAAAAGTAAAATTTAAGTTTTTAATTTTATAAGAGAGTTTACAGTATTTAATCTACTTTATATATAAGAGTGATTCATTTAATTTAGAAAATTAATAATATATATATATAGGGGGCAAAACCAAAGTCAACGTTACTAAAGTAATGATAAATATTTACTACCTCCACAATGAGGTGTCGGAAATTAGGTATGCCAAGAATTTGTCATCTAAGAATCTTTAGCTTATAACAATTATAATGTTTTTTTCGTCTAAAAAACAATTATAATGTATTTAAAAATGCTATCCTAATTTTTTTTCAATACATATAGATTTTAAAACAAAATCAAGATCCAATTAATCAAAATCTGTATCAGTAAATATTAAAACAATAATAACATAAAAAATAAAGAAATTGATCTCTAAAAATCATGGGCTGATTATTTCATAACCAATTATTGTAGTTCCTAATCATTACTGTAAATCATTTTCTACTTTGAAAGAAAAAACTAACTATGTGACATTTTCATGTATTATTATTATTATGAAATGTTATTTTGAAGTCTCGCATGTTTTTTTTGACATTTTTGATGGCGGAGCATTGACCAATGTAAGAAGGGCTTTTTGAGACTGAAATGAAAGGAGATGAGATGATGCTGTTATTAAATAAATGAAGTGACACCAAAGCTTTAGCTTGTGGCAGGGGGTAGTGGAGTGTAGGCAACCCTACAATTGGGAGGAGACAACAGACAGTCTGTCCACAGATTCAGACTCTGCCTGCCTGACTGACTGAGAATATATGCATCTGGACGGCAATATTTAGTGGACAAAGTCATGCAATGGAGTAAGTAGATTCAAAGCTCTACGGCTACAGTTTGTTGTTGAAAAGCAAAACACAAAGGCAGCAGGTCAAAGTAAGTCCCGATACAGAAAATCTCAAAACTTGGGAACTCCAAATCCGTGTTGCAGGTAATCTCAGATGTAATTTCGCCCCCCGCGTCCCGCCCCCTTTCTCAAATTGAGTACAGAAATCCTGGATCCACTGCCTGTCCTTCTACAACCCGATTCTGACTAATCGCCCATTGTTTTATCTGGTCAAAGGGATACCTAATGGGTATTGTCAAAGTTTAATTTTGGTTCCCATGAGTTGCTGGGATATGGGCTGGAGCGTAAGGACAAGCAGAGTACGCTCCTGTTTCCCTGTCAGGCTATTGTAAATGGAGTTGATTGATACTACTTACACACGGCACACATTTTCTCAAACAGTCGCTGCTGGGAAAAAGGGGATGCGATTTTGTATCTGCTCTGTTTTATTCCAGGCATAGGCTTACATGAAGAATTATATAACTTCATTAAATCCACAGATTGTTGCCTTTCCTCTTGTATTTGGGTTGAAAATCAAAGGCAAGAAAGGTCTGTAAAGGATTCGTTCGTTTGGACAAAAGATTGCATGTGACCGTGGTTTGAAAAGCGTTAATTTTAAAGGTAAACACCCTAACTGGTTTACTGTTTTTCTGTCATATGATGACAATATGCCTTTTTTTTCAGTGCAATCCATGGCTGTATATTTAATTCCTTCAATTCCTTACCTGGCCATCGCCTTTCTCTGATGTTGCTAGCCATAGGGTTAATGGTGTTAATGGGTTTTCATGTTGTTATTCTAGAACTCTGATAAAATTAGCAATATATGTCTATGCATCAGATTTTCCTCATTTTTCTGTCCAAGCCTTAAGGTGTTCCTGTCA
>LPNX010072559.1:100167-120457 GCA_001517045.1 Pseudotsuga menziesii | reverse complement strand
CTACAGACAGTCTGACATCGATATGTAAATTACTATTATCAAACTCTTTGGAAATCTGGGATTTTATTTTTTATGCACTTGGAAAAGATACAAAGGCTAAACAATAAGGTTGCTGTGTGTAAGTTAAGTAATTTGGTTAAACTGCTAATAATCGTGCTTCATGATAATACTTTTGAACAGTCCAAGTCCTGTCCTAAGTCAGGAATACAAGGCCCAATTCAGTTTTACCTCAACATCCATGCTTGAATAACTAGGATGTTGCAGTAAGTTATGTAAGACGAATTGTTTTGAATAGTGGTGTTGGTCATGACATTCTCGTGCTGCTCTATCTTAATGTATTACATGAATGGGTCTGAACTAGATGATCTAGCAAAAAATGAATGAGGACTTGCACAAGGGACATGCTAGTGAAAATTGAATTTGAACTTTGCATAAGAGATGAGAAACATAATTTTCTGGCCCAAAATTTCCTTGCAACATCTTTCAGCACATGTTCAAACGATGTAACTAACAGTCTAATTAGGTCAACCTTTCCATCTTTTATCTCACAACTTTGGAGTCAAATCATTTGCCTCTCCCAGGGTGTGACTACAGCAGTATTTGTTACGTAACTCTGTACAAGCATTGCAGTTCAGCTTAGTGTTATATAAAATGGCAAGTCCATGGAGTTCTGAGTGCAGGTTTTGCATTTTCACTGCTATTCTTGCACTGTTTTAACTAGAGACATGTTACTAAATCAAGTTCTGGCTCTGGAATGCAGCTTCTAATGAAACGAATGGTACAAAAATTGTACTCACTTCTTTATGTCCAATATACTACCCAACTAGTTAGGACTCAGGAGTTATGTTTATTAAGCCGATGTGGCTTTAAGGTGGCTCTCTATATGGCTTAATATCAAGAGCCTTCATTGGCACTGTTCAAGGCATGCAAAACCATTGAAAACGCACAAAGAATTATCTAGTTTTTGTTATTTTTCTTTTAATATTTTCCAACAACACCCCTTGGTTTTTTTGGCCAGAGCGGAGGACTTGTAGTCTATGACGACTCCTGGGACATGTCACTCTGAGGATTCCCAGTTTTAACTTTTAGATGCTAGAGCACCCTTACTCTGAGAATTGAACCTGGGCCAGTGATGGAAAACTCCCACCGATTTACTGCTTGACCACCGCTCAGTCGACCTTTGGAATGTGAAATTCATTCCAACCACCTATGCCATCTCACCATTTGCCAATGTCCATAATGCATTAATGATTCATTTTATCTGTCCTTTTCTTCACATAACAATTTCTTACTACAGTGCAATGCCCACAAGGCATTAATGATTTCATTTGTGTCCTTTCCTTAGCATAACTTCTCTTGGGAGCAATGATCAATTTTGAAGGGCTGGTCTTAATTTCAGTTAGAAGGGTATATGTTAATAGCTACCCTTCCACGATGAAAAGCATTAAAAAAATTACATTTCAATTGACAATAATAAATTAACTACACCATAAACAAATGTGCTAAATAAAATATGACATTTTCAATCAAATTTATGCCTGAGAAAGAAATCTGATGCACGATAAGGTTAAAAAAAGTAAAACAAAGGCAAAGTGGGGGTAGACTCCATACATACAAACCATTCAAACACCCCTAAGCTATAACAGATCGCTCCAAATAATAAGAAAGTAGAAGGGTAGGCTGGGCATTGGAAAATTAGCAATGGGGAATGAGAATTAGGCAGGCTGAGCACTTGCAATGGGAATTGAGTGTCTAGGAAAGGTGAATTAGAAAATCAAGAAAACTGATGGGATTTGTTTATGATATATTTTTCATGTACATAATTAACACTTTTATTGCAATCTAACAATGTAAATCTTTGGTTTTTCTTGTCCATCAAAACATTTTAAATTGATGTGAAATAATTCAATATGGTTGTACCAATGAGTGTGTAAGATGTAGTTATTAAGATGACACAACAAATGAAAACATTGATTGCATGTGCTCTACACCCTAGTATGAGAGAGATGTTATAGCGCTGAATGTTACCTGAAAATAAAAAAATAATTAATAAAATGAATCCCGACTCATAAAATAAAAAATTAAAACCAACATAGATCCATCTCAAGTGTGGGTATGTCAAGCATTGAGAGATATTAAATTTCTTAATATGTGATTTTTTTTTGATGTCTAAAAAACAATATAAAAAAGTTTACACTTCAATAAAATTGAATCTCTTTTGGTGCTTGATAAATCCGGGTTTAAGATGGATCTATGCTAATGCAACTATATTTTCTTCCAAATCAACCACTGAAGGCTCAATTGATATTATAAACAAGGGTGCAACATAAGCTGACTGTAGAGAACATTGCTTCAAATACAATTAAAGCGAGCTAACATTCGCTTTCAATTCCAAACTACCTATCATATCATCATCTTCATGTCATCTTATACATCATGGTATCGATCTATATGAGGTCGATGTTGATACAATGTATAATACCCAATCCTTGTAGATGAGTTATGTGGCATAATTAATGGAAGACATTAGAGTATGTATGTAAGGCCAAGAAATTGGAGGTGACTTGGCTAGAGGCAAAATTGGAATATAACTTGTGGTATTTTTAAAAAATGTCAAAAATAAAATTTAGCATTTTTTTTATGATGGTCAATATTCTAACAACACTTATGGGCGTGTTGGGATCCTTCTGACGTGCTGTTGTGATGTGCTCAATTTTTATCCTTGAGAGGCTTAAAATAAGTGGTAAGTTATGTTAAGGAAATTAAAAAATTACCATATTCAGAATATTAATTAGTAGTTGTGTTGAAGGAAAATGAAAAGTAATTGAACAAAACAGATAGTGAATTTCGACTTTAGAAAAGAACTTAAAAAATGACAAATCACTTAACACTTGATGCATAGTAACAATTGTTGCCACCTTACATTTCACACGTTAGAGCTCATATGTTGTACCATAAAGTAATTTTATTTTATTTTAATGTTAATGTTCTCTAAAGGCCAAATATGGTCAACATGACTGCAAATAATACAATTTGTAAAGATAACAAGGGGGAGACAAAACACATCTTCATAAAAATATACAAAAAAGAGAAAGTGACCATAAGAACCCTCTAGATTTATATGTATATTAATTGGACGAATCCCCATGATACAAAGGAACACCGAGGGCTATTTTATCAAGAATATAATATGTATATATAATTTTTTAGTGTTTTTTTTCATAAATTTATGTAATCCTGTAAAATATTGTAAAATATTGATGAAATCTTTCATAAAATTAAAAAATCTTGTAAAATTTATGGTGAATATTTCATTGAATTATAAAACCTTGTGAAATCTTAGCGAATCTTTCATAAAATTATGAAATCTTGTAAAATTTTGGCGAATCTTTCATTGAAATATAAAATCTTGTAAAGTCTTGGCTAAGTGTGAAGTACAACGAGAAGTATGAGTCTCCTGCTCTCACATTTAACTTGTGGCCGTGGCAACAACATATGAATAAAAAACAACTGAATATCTTCAAATGCCTAACCACATGCTTTTAGGAGCCCGAATCTTTTAGTCAATTTGTGTATTTTAGTTCCAGACTTAAATTTTATATTGCAGGAACTCTCAAATAATCTTTTTTCTTATGCCTTTTGGAGGAGGTTATAGGCTTTGTCTAAGATTGCATCTGACAAAACTTGAGTTAGCCATTTTTCTTCATAACTTCGTCACCAAATTCCGGTCTTCATTTTCCTTCCTTCTTTAGCAGTTAATTCAATATATTAAAATGTTGTCGTTGATTTTTTTTGAGGGTATTACTCATAACTAATTGGTTGAAAAACAAACAGTAGTAATTCTTTCCTTGATAATTTAGAATATTTGAAATCAGACCTTAATTTTCTAAAGATTATCGAGAAAATCAAACACTGAAGAAAATATTTCAACTTAGAAGACATATATGGGAGTATGAATTCATTATTAATAGTCTAGACAATCTTGCTAACTTTAACAAACGAATTGATTTTGTCAAATTGTTTTCCCTTATATGTACTTAATTGCATATGAACACCACTGCAAGATGACAAGATCTACTACTTTCATTTTCATTTTCCTTGCTTGATCAAAGGCTTCCCAATTCGTCACCGTTTCAAAGACCAAGTGGACAATTAATTGTTTCAAAGTATGAGACGAATGAGACAAAATGTGGGGCCGAATATATTTGAATTTAGGACAAAAGAAGGGATACATTGTGGAAATGTCCCAAAGTTAGTAGCATGTGTTGTTTGTATTTGTAAATTTCAATGGTTAACGACATAGCTAGCCTAAACGTTATCAAGTGATGATATTTAAATACTTGTTTTCATAGAGATATTATAATTCTTAATCTTAGTATGCATACAATTATAATTATAAACGTTATCAAGTGATGATATTTAGATATTTGTCTTCATAGATATATTATAATTATTAATCTTAGTATGCACAATGTTGTATGGTTAAATTAATGTTCATGTTGATTTTAAACATTCTAATATTTAGTAAATAATATATATATATAGTTTTATATGTATACTTAATATAATATTTACTATATAGAAAACTGAATTAGAGATACAAATTTACATAATAATGGAAATATATAAAATATTATATTTATAAAGAAATATTGTTATCTCTATCTTTATTTGTACTTAGGTTCATCTTAAATGTTTAAAAAATTACACTTCAAAATATTTGAATGCTCTTAAAAAGAAGTAGAAGTATAGAATAAGCATCCTACAATAATCAAAGACACAATTTAATGTAAATAATATAAGAAAAGTTTCAATGACGGACAACATAGAATTATATAACCATTAGAAAAAAGATTTTCTAAGGGACCACTTTGGAGAAAAACCCAACAATCCAACACACTAAGTGTATTAATCAATTACTAACAAATTGTATTATGGAGTCTCAATGCTCTATAATAACAATTTATACTTGTACAAATAGTATTCTCCAATGCTAGGAGTCAATAAATACGCATAACAAAACCATAAACGATTATGGTTTTCCAATTCTACATGCTAGAAACCATGAACAATTAATTTACCAACTGTGGTTGCTTAGAATTCATCTCCTAGTGATTTGCATTTACTCATTACCACCACTCACAATTTACTCTCTAATATAGCTCAAGAATAAATACCGTACTGTTTCACATGAATCCAAGGTGTATGCTGCACGTATTCCAACATTCTACCACTTGTCATATATCTTTCAAGAGTATAAGTGATAATGCATCAATATGTAGGATACATGGTCGGGGGCAATAAGGCCTATATAATCAAAGTACCAATTGAATTTTCCCTTTCTCACTAATTTTGTCAATGCATGTGTGCAACATTTTGCAGAGTGTAAGTTTTCTAAAGTGTCATTATTCTATCCTCTACCATGTCTTGAATCAAATGGAATTAGATATCAATATTATTATTTTTTTCACATGAAAGGTAAGATTCATGAGTATATCTTACAAGTACCTCGTGAATAATTAAAGATACTTTTCATTATAGCACAATGTTCAGATCCACGGTTAGGCATTAACAGACTCAAGACTCCTGCTACTTGGATAATGCTTAGTTGAGTACAAATTGTAGCATACATCAAGCTACAAAATACAATAGTGTAAGTAAACAAATCCATATCCCTCAGGTTTGTGGGTGTTTTCCAACACTATTCAATTGAAATATTTATTCCGACATAAATTAGAATAGTTAATTGTTTGCAATCTATAATACAACAACTTTGTAGCACATAGTTCACGTATTTACTATGGGTTAAAAAGATATTTGCGTTCTTTGTATCTATCATGATCTCTATTCCTTGTATATATTTTGTAGTCACCAATTCCTTCATGTTAAATTATGCTAAAAGTTGAGACATCAAATCACAAAACACTTCTCTTTTGTTACAAAAAACACATAAAATCTACATATATAATGATGATAAGGAAATGACCATCCTCACATTTGCAATACATAACGATTTTATTTAAAACATAGAAATGCCAATCCCAACAAAACATAATCAAACTTTTACTACCACTTTTTAAGAGACTATTTGAGACCATATAGATAATTTTTTAATTTCCAAACTAATGTGTCTGTAGCATTTTCAATGTAGTGCTATGGTTATGCCATATAAATATCCTTTAAGTCTAATCTAGGAATTTATTTTTCACATCCATCAAATCTATTTCTACATCAAAATTTATTGCTACAAGTAACAAAAATATTATAAATGTTAACTTGCAACTAGGAAAATATCTCTTGAAAGTCTATCCCTTGAACATGGGAGTAACCTTTTGCAACTAACCTTGACACTTCCATTTGAACTTATCTTTTTTTAACTCCCATTAGATACCCTATGCTTTCATCCATCAAGCGATAGTACAAAATATGATGCATCATTCTTTTCATTGGAAAACATCTCCTCATCCATGGCCAATCTCTGTAACTCCTTATCTTCCATGTCCATTTCCCCTTTCATAATCCTAGGTTAATCAGTGTTAGAAGATAAAAAAATATACATCTTAAATCAAATGGACTATAATTCTACTTACTAGATTCCATGTTTCTTGAGTGGACCTCCTTAAATTTTGAGACGGAGTTTCTTCCTATTCTTTTGAACTTGTTGAGCCCTCTCCTTCCTGAGGTACATCATGAAATTCTTGCTCGTTTTCTAATTCATTTTTTTGGGCTTGGATGGTATCTAAACAACTAGCCTCTTCAGTTCAACCTCTGTCTAAACCACAATGGGTGAAGACTTGAATTCTCAAAAAAAAAATCTCTACTATACATGTAGAGTCACACCTCCCTTAGGAAATATTTATTATATTCCTTGCTGATGAATAGTGCCTCCCTTGACCAATGAGCTTCCACTGCATGTGTCATACTAAAACATACACAAACTATATCATGCCTATATCATTCAAATAGCAAAGGTGAATGTGTGCAAGAAAAGCAACACAATTCCTATCACATACCCCCACCATCTGTGTTTTTATTCTACGTGCCAAGTGTGGAGTATAACAACACTCCCACAAACAAATGATGTACCAACATATAGGGCTATACATAGATAGCACATAATTGTATCACATACACCATCTCTTCTGTGTTTTACCATTTAATTCAACTTGCAGTGAGTTGGATAAATAATGCTTGTTTCTTGCTAAATGCATTTTCCTTTCTATCTGAATCTTCACCATCCGAATCATTGGCATCATTATATGATATATTAACATTTGTATTATTTAATGTCTTTGTCAATTGAACATGACTCCAAATTTTCTGGACTAGACTATCTTTCTGCAACATTCAGTTTTGCACACATCTTCTTCTAGACATGGTTCAAGTTGACTTCAAACTGTGAGTGAGGAGCAAACTTTTCTCCTAATCCCAACTTTACAGGAAATTCTAGATTTCTTTTTCACCTAATATTCACTAGTGTTATGCCCTGTATTTTTCGCTTCACCCTTATCCTTGAGCAAGTTTCAATTATTTGTCTAGACTCTAGTACAACCACCTGTTGTAAAAATCCACCATTTTTTAATGATTCCAATGTTCCATAACTTTTCACTACTTGAATGATCTACGAAACTACGTTGGCAAGAGTAACACCTTGCATTATAGAAAAGCCATATGAAAAGACAATGCTGTTTACCTATGAAATCCATTCTTTTGACCCGGGGAGTAGCTTACTCGGAATCCAAACTGATCAAGGGAGAAAATCACCCACAAGGAAAAACCATCCTAGAATTTAGTACAACTCATGCTGCCCAAAACCAACAAGACCACAAATGACAGATCAATCAAATGTTACTTTGTATTTTGGCTATGTCCAGGGGCTGTTAGAAGGTAAAGCATCCACATTACAGATGTTTCTCTCTAGATTCCAATATGCTCCATGCAAAACACTGATTTACTATTCTTGCAAAAGCTGAGCAACATACATACAACACAGGAATTTTTATATAGTGACCAAGGTTGAGGTCTGCAAGAAAAGAAAGTGCATGTATGCTACTGACCCTTCCATAAATATTAAATAGTAGATTCGCTATAGGTTTCCCCTGTAACATGTGACCAAATATGTACTGTGCTAAATGTCATATCCTGGTTGTTGATTTGTAGTTGCTTGGATCGCTCTGATTTTACCCACCTTCACCAAGATCATACTCTATATACGATCTAGAAAAGATTTAAAAATATTAAATAGTTTGCAACTTTCTGAAAATAAATGCTCAATCAATAATACTTCTACATCTGCTAAGCTTAAGGACATCTCTTATGACTGGGACTTAAATGCTCGATCAATATTTTGTGTATTCTAGATAAATTAACACAGGACGATGTTTAATGCAAACAAACCACCTTCTTAAAGGGACTCTACATACAACTGCTACTTTAGTTCACCATTCTTACATGGCCACATGCAGACTACAACATAGCATGGAAAGAAACCTGCAGACAAGCAAACCTTAGAAGATATAAAAGCATGAATTTGGCAATCATTAGCCTTCTGCAGCATTGTATTCAACTGCAACTGCTTGTTGGCTAAGCATTTTTTCATGGCAGTTTCTACTTTTGCAATCATGTTTTCAATGAACCAGAAATTCTTCACTGACTCATTTGGAAGCTTGGAAGCTTGGTTTTGATAGTGTCCTCAATTTCCAATTAAACCTCATAGTATTGTCAGGGACCAAGTCCTAGATCAAGATGTATGTAGTGCTCGAATGAGTCGCTGCCCCATAAGATCATATACCAAAAGTAATGATTTTTTGGAATCAGTTAGGAAAGCTTTGGCAGATTGTACCCAGGCTCCCTCCCGCGATCACCCATTCAGGGCCTTTCAACCTCAAGCATTCCGCAAAAGATACCATCAAGCTCGCATTGGTATTTTCAAAGTGATTGATGATGACAAAAATAACACCCCCTCTTTTATCCTTATCCTTTTGGATAACAATATAGTCATATTTAGTTTTGTATGCTTTTATTCCTTTCTACGTACCATTATATATATATTTTGCCATTTATTATTAAACTTTGGCACTCTCACATCACTCTTATCACTTGTATTATAGTCCCATTGACCTACTTTGGTCATTTGTGGACATTAATAAAATTATTGTACCTTATCTTCTCTTTCCTGTAGAAATGATTTGAACACTCGCTCAAGATCTTGCCTGATATTTATTCTATTGTGTTACTTCATACTTTTCAGATTGCAATTGTCATCAACCTTAAGTGCAATACCTTTTTGTCGATAGTTGTTGTTTGAAGTTCAACCTGCATTGGTCTCTAGCTTCTACCATGCATAATAAGACTGTTATATGGTTAAGGATCCTTAAAACAATTGTGGCGGGATAACTGATGAGCATTCCTTACTTAACCCATTTTCATCTGGGAAAAGGATATAGAGTCTAAGTAATTGAGATGACATGGACAAGTAGGGATGCCCATGTCATCTCAATAAAAAGCTTAAGGATTGGTTGGAAATGATGGGGAAAAATTGGCATATAAACTACCTTAACATATAAAGAATTTTCTTCAAGGTCACTAGTGGCATTAGAAAGACAATTGTTTCATACAATTTCGCTCCTTCTAACTAGAAATTCAATCAAACACCCCACCAAACCTTCCAGGGAAGAGAATCCTAACACTAAGATAATCAAACAATCAGAAGGAAAAATGATTTTATCTTTTTGTCTCATTAATTGAGTCCACCGATTGCAACTTCAAGTTGTAAACAACACTTTCAACCAGGGATAATTTTAGGGGCGAATTTTAGCCCAGTGGGCTATTTTTCCATGTTTTTCTCCCAAAAAACATTCGCCATTTCGCATTTTTTGAAGCCCGATTTCGCCCAATTTTGATGGGGTAAAATTGTTTCACCCTAAAAATCGCATATTTATTATATAAATGATATAAAATACTTGGAAATTAAAATATTTTTTGAAAAATATCGCCAATCATTTGATAGTTGGCGTTTTAAGAATTGGTAATATTCGCCAACATTTATACACTTTTAAATAAGTATGCCATCCTTAAAATCATCCCTGCTTTCAACAATAACTATATACATTCTCAATAGTGTTGATAAAAATGCCCCGTTTCACCCTAGAATAGCTCCTTGAAAATTCTTCCATGAAAAAATTGCGTACGTATCTATGTAATTAGAGATGGGACATCATGGGACAAACTGAGTTTATTTCCATTTTGGTTATATATGTTTCATAGTAGATCATCTTAATAATATGAATTAGACATGGAAAAGAGACAACACAAGCTCGAGAATATGAGTATTGAACTAAGGGCATAATCCCTCGCCTATATTTCAATTAAGGGGCCTTATATTAAGTTGTTGGGATAAAATAGTATAGACAAATTTCTATCTTGTGATTTGACACTCTATCTCATCTATAACATAAGTAAAGAACATTTAAACCAATGTCTGCAAGAGATTATTGTAGGTGAATATTTGTTAGTTTGTTTTCTAGCCTAACAAGTGACCCACTCGATCTAGAATTCTTGCAAGAGATTTTGTGCCTTATCTTGGGACTAGTCAGGAAGGACTAACATCTATATTCCTTCCATCATCAACATGAACCAAAAAGCATCTTAATTGCATCTTTCCTCCATATGATGGTCATGTGGCAATTCTAATTCCTCTGTTGGATTTATCTTATATACTGAGAGGGGGGAGGTGAATCAATATATAGGGCACATTTCAAAATATTTCACTTTAACATTTTTTCATCACTTTAAACTTTTCTGCTGAAGCAGTAATAAACACAGTTACGCACAAAATTTTGAAAGATAAAGATATATATAAGTAATTATTACATCTGTAGGAGAGAACAATCTCCAATTAATAGCACCGACTCATTCAGGAGGCAACTTGATCCACATGCATCAACTTGCTGATTATAGGCATCGACCTGTAAAGACTTCGATCTGCGCAAGATCGAACTTACAGTAATCAGACATCAACATGCTGAAAACTGCAATTTTCAATTTTTTCTTCAGCTGCAACTAAAGCACCAAATCTCGGTTGTATTTATGAGCTCCGACTAGAAGGAAGCTCTAACTCCCTGATTGTTTTACCATCTACTACTAGAAGGAAGCTCCAACTCCCTAATTGTTTTACCAACTACTACTGGAAGGAAGCTCCAACTCCATCTGCCTTGTCCCTTCCTGCCTCACTAAGAAGTTTTACAAGCACCAACTAGAAGGAAGCTCCAACTCCCTCTTCCTTGCCCCTTCTTGACTCCCTGATATAAAATACTTGTGTATCCAATAGCTAAAATATGCACTTTACCTTATCTATGATGCGTGACTCAATGATCTGCAATTGATGTAGCCCTTTTGGTCTGCGCCTTTCCTTTGGTTATATGAATAAAAAAACATAAGGAATTACCAAGCCCAAAATGTATCCTAAATAAGAAAAAGATAGAGAGAGATAAGTAAAAATGAGAGAGAGAAAAATAATATTACGGTATTTTTGCGATAACTTTTGATCCCGAAGTCATATTGGGGCGCTATTGGTACCGTTGGAAAGGTCTCATTGAGGGTTACAACTTATGTGTTTTTAGATTTACGAGATTCATCACATTTTGGATGAGGCGTGCATTTTTATAAATATGGGAATGAGGAATCTTGAAAAACATATTTTTAAAGATGCTTTGTGAAAAATATCTTCTCAAATAAGCTTTAAAAGATGTTTTTTGAAAACATCGTTGAAAATTAGCTTTTTGAGATTGCTCATGCCCATATTTATAAAATTGCACATCTTGGACAAACCATGAGGATTCTCACAAAGCTCAAAACACAAAAGTTGTAGCCCTCAACAATACCTTTCCAAAGGTATCAAGAGTGCCTCATCCGACTTTGGGATCAAAAGTTATCACAAAAACACCGTAATACTCTATTTTTCTCTCTCATTATTGCTTATCTCTCTCTCTCTCTCTATGTCTACCTTTTTCTTATTTAGGATACATTGTAGAAGATGGTAGAATGTTATGAGTCGGTTTCCTTATTTGCGATGTGCAACAATATCTGCGATTTATTCAATTTCTCTATGTCACATAATCTCTAGGTATCTGCAAACACCGAGTTACTTCTATAATCAACAATATATGTTTATGTGCTGTTTAGTGCTACGAACTTTAGATATTTTCTTCTGCATAAACTTTACCACATCTGCAATCTTTCACTTTGAGTCAATCATTGTGTGTTATCATCAAACTTCTTGATTTCAGGTATCCTTCTATTTTGCGCTCTTCCTACTGTTAATCTTCTGCTGATTTGCACAATTCGGCTCTGTTGCATAAACTCCTTCTGTGATCAAAGAGCCATTGATGCCCCAAGAATTAAGAATCTTGTCCAAAAGGATTGTCTTCGACTCTTGTAATGACCCTACTTGACAATTTTGGAGAAATGCACAAATTGGGAAAATCAAGGCTTAACTAGTTATGACTCCAGGGGGTTCCAAATGGCATCAAATGGTCCCAAATTTGAAATGAACTGATATGGTGGGTATTAATACCTCCCAAGAGAATATATGAACAATTTAGGACTTAATTTATACCTCTGCAACTTTGTTTGGGGATAATGACAAAAAGAACAAATTTATTAGGAAATTGTGGTTATATCCCTCCTAGGGTGTAGGCCAAATTGGATTCCCAACTCAAGTATGAACCTTCCTGTTGAGGCATGGAAATTCGTAGGTGGAAACAGTAAGGGATTCTCCCCAATCAATGTTCCCAACTAGCCCGTTGACGGTTTGGAATAGGGAATCCGTCCGGTTTGCGGTCCGGCTACCGTAGGTCAAGAAACAAAACAAAGGCTTTACCGGTTGTGGCCCGGTCCACCGAGTTTTTGTATTTTGACTTTAAGAAATGAAAATGCAAGTGCCTAACTAAATGCAGAGCGATCAAGATGCAGGGAGCGGTCACGATGTGATGCGCGGGTTCTTACCTCTCGTCTTATGCTCGCAAGCAACCAAATAAGATGCAATAAAACATAAACTAACTATCTAATCTATCCCTAGGGAGCAAGGTTATCATTCTGGGTGAGCAATACATCTTGCACATGCATTATGAAGAATCACAGATAGCTGATAATCCTTTCAAGACACATGAACACTTACAGATATTTAAATAACCAGATAGCCGATCATTTTGTAACAACAATAATTACTCACAGTGGAAAATACCAAAAAAAGATACCGAAGAACATTCAACAAGAACATAGGTTTGGCAAATTAAACATTCTCATAGCAAATGAAACACCGCTGAAAACGAAATAGTTCCTCTTCAACATTATTCATTGAGTGGCATTGATACATTCCATTCTACTCTCTCCAACAAGTAAAAAATTGCAGTTTCCTGTGCAAAACGAAGTAGTTCCTCTTGCAAGTAAACATTTACAAAATTTTCCAGGGGAAAATGCCCTTTCTTCTTCCCACTTTCAAATATTTAAACTACAACTACTGAGTGCTTCGTTTTCCTCCCTAGACACGTGGTCTTTCAGTTTCTTCAACGTTTCATATTCCGATCTTTTGTCAGTATGTGATCATGAAACACTTGGTAACTGATCCGTTTCTGGGATCATGCCTTTACAGCTCCGGACTTCGTTCTCCATTTGCCTCGTTTTAGTCATAGCTCGGCCAAATGGGTTAGTCTTTCTTCTTATCGTGGTGGATTGACCGGTCTCCTTGAAACTACCTGCAATCAATTCACGAGCATGGTTCAACAACAAATATTATCAGTTAACCACCATCTTACAAGGAAATGGCCGGGTGCACCACATATGGGCCTGGCAAAATATCCTATGGTCACCGGTGGGAAAAAATTCAAGTCGGCAGTCAAAAGGAAGTGAGCTCGGGGGCCAGGAGGATCTGCCAGCTGCAACGTCGGGTGAGGCTTGAGTCGCAGCCAAGCGAAACGCCGGCGGGATATGCCATAAATCGGACGTCGGACGGTTTTTAGTTTTGGAAACCAGAAGACTCTAGGAGCCGCAACGGCGGAGGAGGGTTAGAGGATACGTGAAGTGGACGAGAAAACTTAGTCGAATGTCGGAAGACACTCAGATCAGGAGCGAAAAAGATCTCCCAGCCGCAATGGCAGATGAGTAGAGGTTACGGACAAGCGATCGAAGGCTAAAATGAAACGGGCGTCGGATGGGTTCAGACTTCGGACGGAGAAAAGGTCTTGGAGCTGCAACGGCGGAGAGGTTGAGAATTTGCAGCTTCCGATTCAACAGCAAAAAGAGGCCTGACTACAGGAAAACTCAAGGATTTGAACAACGTTAACAACCAAAGTCGTTTTCTTCGCAAAGGCTGCCCTGAAGAACAAAAGTTTACTTCTTCACGGCCAGAAATCCACGACTTAACCGAAATTGAACATGGCATAAATAAACCTGCTGACATCCAATCTTCAAATTAAAACGAAAAGAAGATATGCCCGAGAGGCTCAAGCATTTAACGATCCCACCAAGCAAAAATGATGAGGAGGGGCCCATAATTTAAATAAATTTGGGGGGAACAGTTGCGTTAGCAACAACTGGCAATTATCTGGTGAACTTAGATCTCTGGGTGATTATACTTTGAGCAACATACTGTTTAACCAGAATGCTTCTAATGAATTCTTCCGACGACATGGATTCCTCGACCGACAGAAGTGTGTACCTTAATCATTGATGATGGTCCATTTGGGGGAAGGGAAAACTGAGACCTTCAAGTCCAGATAACTATGTTGAGGCCAGAGTATGAGTTTCATTATTACCTCTTTTTTCAGGTAGCTAACAGCGTGGACACCACAGGATTGCAGCAGATAGTAAACAGCAGTATTCGTTTGTTCCCCATTCCCATGCCATTTTAACAGCTTTTGTGCTTTTGGACTTTCGTCCCTTTCATCTGAGTCCTTCTGTACGCCTTTCTTACTGAATTTTAATTCAAGATCCTCTATCCCATAGTGCCCTTTTGCGTGAGTGGTGTACTTTAAGTTTCAGCTCACGGACGGAGAGGATCTTTTGGTAATTTAGTATTTATGATTCAGCACTTGCTTTGATTTATGATGCTTTTATAGAAGTTTTGACTCTTTACTTGCCTTTTGGCATTCGTTTCTTGGCATGGGATCATTTATATTTAATACACTGTTCACCTTGCTTTCACCCATGGGTCCTTTACTGTCGCTCCTTAGAACATTTTAAATGTGACATGGATGGAGCTCCGACATAGTACTCCAGACTCTTCGAATCCGGTTTAATTCACAGGGGTTGAGTAGGACTTCAATGCACACAACATTTTATTCGAGAAAACTGTTAGGCTGGAAGAAATCTTTTAGCAATACACAGGCTGACACTCAACGTATTTGCTATTCCCGAAAGACCTTAATATCCTCCAGACGACTGTAAGTTCGTTCCCCTTATTGAAATCAAAAACTTAAAATTAAATCAAATGAAAGCATGACTCGAAAACAACCACACAACTTATTTATGTACAAGGCAGAACGAAGAAAGAAACTTTAAGAAAAGTAAGGCTTGAGAACCAAACCATTGACTGGCAAGTTCTCCTCCCATCCCTGTAAATCCTGCAGTTTATAAGTAGCAGGGCCAAGTTTGGCTACGATCTGAAAAGGGCCTACCCATAACTGCTGGAATTTGGTATGCTTTCCTTTCTCATCATGGTGGTGGTCCCATTTGAGGACTAAGTCTCCCACTTCAAAGTATTTTGTCCTAGCTTTATGCTTTTCAAACCATCTCTTAACTGACTCTTGCTGTTGTTTAAAACGTTCTTTAGCCTTGGATCTGGCCTCTTCTGCTTTAAGGAGATTATATATTCTTATTTGTAGAACTTCATCATCCGACCCCCTAGACTCTTGGGCTAGTATGGAGGCTGGTAGCATGAGATTGGGAGGCAAAATAGCTTCCTTACCATACACAAGGGTATAGGGTGACACTCCTATTGCAGACTTGAGGGTGACTTTGTCAGCCCACAGGGCATTGGGTAAGGCTGAGTGCCAACTTCGCTGGTTTTCTATTACGGTCTTCTTCAGGATTCTAATGAGGTTTTTATTGGAGGATTCAGCCAGGCCATTCCCTTGCGGATAGTAGTTAGCAGAATAATGTAATTTTATTCCTTTGTCATGAGCAAATGCAGTTAATTTAATTGATGAAAAGTATTTAGCATTATCAAAAACTAATGAAATTGGAACTCCAAACCTGGTCATGATATGATCTTGTAGGAAGCTGATGACTTCGTCTTCGTTTATCTTGCGCAATGGGATAGCTTCGAACCATCGAGTGAAATAATCAATCGCAGTAAGAATGTACTTGTGCAGCAGTGAATAATTTGGCTTTATTTCTCCAATGATGTCCAATCCCCACTATTCGAAAGGCTCCATGACCATCACAGGATTTAGAGGTGCCGCTGATCTAGGTTGTCTTCCACCACATCTTTGGAAGGTATCACATTTTCTGACGCGTGCATGTGCATCCTTGAAAAGCGTAGGCCAATAGTAACCGGCTCTAAGGATTTTGTGGGCTGTAGTGTCGCCTGAATAATGTCCTCCAACCGGACCGTCATGTAATTCTGCCATTACTTTCTTTGCATCTTCCTTTTCTAAACACCTAAGGAGAACCCCGTCATAATTCTTTCTGAATAACACTCCTTAAACAAGATGATAGGAGGCTGATTTGAGATGCAGAGCTCTTTTTTGTTTGGAATTCCAATGTTCTGGTAATATCCCCGACTGTAAGTAATGCACAAGGTCCCTATACCAGGACTCAGGAGCTGTAAACAGAGGGCATACATCCATTACATGCAATTCGGCTTCCTCTTCCAATGCTTTTTCTTCGTTGTTTCTACTTCCAGTCATCAATTTGCATAGCCCTTGACCTTTCACTATAGTAGCCGGTTTGAATTCAAGGGCTATTACCCAGTTGCCCCTTCTTTCTCCCAACTCTTTCTGAATGAGAAGAGATCTTACTGCTGGGTAAGGGACTATTACCTTGGTCCGATTTTTTAATATATAAGGCCTGAAAAGCTTTACTGCCTTAAATACTGCGTAAGCCTGCTTATCAATGGCTGGGTAGTTTAATTCAGCCCCTTGAAGCCCAGTGCTCATGAAAGAGATTGGGAATTCATCCCCCCCGTCCTCTTTTTGTGTAAGCACGGCTGCCAATGAATCATCGGATGCAAATGTGTACATAATGAAGTCTTTATCAAAGTCTGGACTTTTCAGGGAGGGAGCATGGGCAACATCAGTCTTGATTTTGTTAAAAGCAGTCTTTTCAGTTTCAGTCCACTTAAACTGTGCATTCTGCTTGACCATCTGCTGCAGTGGCTTGACAGTCTGAGCAAAATTAGGCACAAACCTACGCACGAAGTTTATTGTCCCCATGAAGGATTGCATTCCTTTTTTATTATGGGGCATGGGGATTTGTTCAATGGCCTTGATTCTTTCTGGGTTTATAGATATATCTCTCTTTGAAACTATATGCCCCAGTAATTTGCCTTCTGTGACCGTGAATACGCACTTCTTAGGATTGAGGGAAATGACATACTTCCGACAACGCTCGAAAATTTGCTTTAGGTGGAACACGTGCTCCCCTCTTTTCTTTGAAAATATTGTGATATCATCAAGGTAGACCACCACACTTTGTCCGATCAGTCCACGGAAAGCTATGTCCATAGCTCTCTGAAATGTCGCGCCAGCATTAATCAGTCCAAAAGGCATTCTTCTATATGCGAAAGTTCCCCATTTAGTTCTGAACGTTGTCTTCATTCTATCTTCCTTGGCCACTAACACTTGGTTATAGCCAGAGAACCCATCTAACAATGAGAACAATTCAGAACCAGCAACCATCTATAGCAATTGCTCCATGGGAGGCACCGGATAGTTGTCTTTGTCTGAGGCGTGGTTTAAGTTTCTGAAGTCCACGCACAGTCTGATTTCTCCCGAATTTTTTCTGACCGGCACCAAATTTGACACCCACTCTGAATGCCGGACTTTAAAAATAATCCTAGCATCCAGCAATTTTTTCACCTCGCTTTGAATTAGTGGCTCCAACTTGGGGTGCATCTTCCTTAACGGCTGCTGATATGGCTTGACACCTGCTTTAATAGGGATGATATGATTAATAATGCTGGTGTCGTAGGTATTCAAATCTGCGTAAGTCCAGGCAAAGACATCTTTGTACTGCTTGAACAAACTGACAAACCTATCCCTTTCAGCAGGTGAACAACATTTGCCGAGGTTCACAAACTTAGGATCCGTCTCAGTCCCCAAGTTTATCAGTTCGAACTGTAGGGTTGACCTGTGCGTCTTTACATTAGCGGGTCTTCGGAATTTTTCATTCAAGTCAAACATCTTCTCTAATGTTCTGACTCCTTTAGGGACGAAATTGTCAAATTTCATCTCGGCTTGGTGTTTTTCATCATCGATGATCGCTCCTTTGAATACATCCTCATTGGTCAAACATTCTATGATTTGCTGGTCATCATCGAACACCCTCAGATTGGTGATCATATCTGGTACGGAGGGCCTGAAAAGTAATTCAATAGAACATCTGTTATTAGTGGGTACCAGCCTGGCAGCTGATGTGGCCAAAAGATCAGCGGCCACGTTTTTCATTCTTGGGATTGAAACAATATTGAACGCACGAAAACATTTAAGCAAATCCCATACCTTGCTTTGGTAAGCTTTCAAGTGGGGGGAAACACAATGTATTTGATTTCTTATCTGCTTTACAACTATTTCTGAGTCCCCAAAAACTTTTAAATTACTAACCTTTAGCTCGATCACTTTCTTGAGTCCCTGCAGCAGTGCTTCATACTCAGCTGTATTGTTAGTACACTCAAACTCTAATCTACAGGACATGAAGTGTTTATTTTTTTGTGGATCAATGAGGACGCACCCGGCCCCTGACCCTTCTAAAGTTTTAGATCCGTCAAAAAATAAAGTCCAAAAAACATTATCTACTGAAAAAGAATCTACTTCTACCGCTAAATCTACTATTTTACAATCAAACTCATCAGCCTGCGAGAATCGAAGGAGTTCAAGCTGGGTGTCAGATGTGTTACTGGCCTTCTCCGCTTGATAGTTCCCTGGTTCCAGTTCAATAAAGTAGTTTCCCAACACAGGTTCGATTGGTATATTCTTCTCATCCAGTTGGGTAACATTGTACTTCATGTGAGGCTCTCTCAAAACCTTAATCTGATTGGGGATTCATTTGTACGACAACCACAGGTGTGACCAATCTGAGGCGAAGTATCCATTCAATTTAGCTGACCAATCTCTGCTCAGGACCAGGCCATAAGCGTCTGGTATATCAGCCACCACGATGTTGATAACTTGGCATACTTTGTCATTTGATGCCAGACGAATTAGAACGTCCTCCATTTCACCAATTACCTTAACGTCCGTCCTATCCAATTGCACCACCCTCCACGTGGTTGGCTTAAATTGCCCATTGATTTTCTTACATACTGATACAGGCATGACATTAATTGACGCCCCTGAGTCTACTAGACAATTGTGAACGTTATGATTAAAAATTTCAAATGTCAGGAGGAAAGGTGGCTTTTTAGTTTTAGACTTACCTCCAGTGCTAGCTTCTCCGATTTCTTCTTCGTCCAGAGGTTGATTGTCAGCGGGCCACTCCTCTTCTGATGTCTCCAGCACTTTCAACAACTTTTCCTTTTGTTGAGGTACTTTGCACATCTCAAACAGCGAGACGTTTGCCTTTATCTTTTTTAAATCCTCAACAACGTCATATTCTATTTGTTGTTTAATGAGCTGAGATTTATCAGCATTCACCTTTTCTTTGTTTAGTTCAGGCAACGTTCTGTTCTGCTTAGGATCCTGGTTGGTAATAGTGAATTCCTGAGTCTTATCCACCACGGATTTATCTTGAAATTTCTTCCTGATATTTCTTTGCATCCTTCTGATCTTTGGGAGTAAGAGACTGTCATTGCTAACCGTCCCTTGACTTCTAGTTGTCATGTTAGCCTCCCTGACATCTTTGTGTTTTTTAGTTATGTCTTCTTCTGCATCGAGTAAGGAGACAGAACTCCATAATGCTATAGTCTCTTCTTCCTGTTCCTTTGTGGAAGTAGAAGTAGCATTTTCTTTCTTTTCATCATCATCTTCTTCAGTTAGTCTCGAATCTAACATCTGATTCATAACTAACGTCATTGAATTTATCCATTGCGGACAATTCCTTTCGGAGTGAGGCTGCTGGTGAAAGGTGTAGAAAT
>LPNX010072559.1:88463-100042 GCA_001517045.1 Pseudotsuga menziesii | reverse complement strand
GGCCGCGTGAGTCTTTTGAACTGCATACTTACTTCTGAAAATTCTCTCGAAAGTATCCCAATTCGGGATAGAATTAGCAGGCAACCCAAAGTACCAAGAGGCAGCAGCTCCTTTGAGGGTATGCGGGAAAAGACTGCACACTACATCCTCATGTTCCCCAGCCCTCAGACCTTCTATTGCCAAGTAGAAACTTTGTAGGTGATCGTCCACTAGGATCTTCTCATTGGGGTCAAATTTAGGCAGTAACTTCTCAAAGGCTTGAGGTAGGTCATGCAAAGGGGGAGTCAGGTTTAGGGGTGACCTGGCTTTCCATGCAGGTGGTGGATTAGGTGGATTGGGAGGAGGTTGGTTGGCGTTAACACCGGCCATGAGTTGAGGTGGAGAGTGAGGAGGTGAACCAACAGGGGTGTGAACAGGAGAAATGTGAGGGGTTTCTGGGCCTTCTTGATTCAAAGGTAGCTCAACTTCTTGCAAAGCAGTCTCTACAAGTTCTTCCCAATTTCCAAACAACAATGAATCTTCTGCTAGAGGACGGTTTTTCTTCTTGTACTCTCTTCTAGGCAAGTCAGGGATAATTGGAAACCCTCCAAGCTTCTTTACGTATGCCCAAGTGTGTCTTCTTAGGTCGTTAACTACTTCGTTACCAACAGCATATAGATGTTCTCTTTTTTCTTCTTCCGGAATTGGATTGCGCGGTCCACTACTTTCAGAACTGTAACCAGCAGAATAATCTCGGTAAAACGGGTTTCCTTGGCCAGCCATACACTGGCGGCCCTCCTTCTAGCGCCAAAACTGTTGAGGCCTGGAAATTCGTAGGAGGCAACAGTAAGGGATTCTCCCCAATCAACGTTCCCAACTAGCCCGTTGACTATTTGGAATAGGGAATCCGTCCAGTTTGCGGTTCGGCTACCGTAGGTCAAGAAACAAAACAAAGGCTTTACCGGTTGTGGCCCGGTCCACCGAGTTTTTGTATTTTGACTTTAAGAAATGAAAATGCAAGTGCCTAACTAAATGCAAAGTGATCAAGATGCAGGGAGCGGTCACGATGTGATGCGCAGGTTCTTACCTCTCGTCTTATGCTCGCAAGCAACCAAATCAGATACAATAAAACATGAACTAACTATCTAATCTATCCCTAGGGAGCAAGGTTATCATTCTGGGTGAGCAATACATCTTGCACATGCATTATGAAGAATCACAGATAGCTGATATTCCTTTCAAGACACATGAACACTTACAGATATTTAAATAACCAGATAGCCGATCATTTTGTAACAACAATAATTACTCACAGTGGAAAATACCAAAAAAAGATACCAAAGAACATTCAACAAGAACATAGGTTCGGGAAATTAAACATTCTCACAGCAAATGAAACACCGCTGAAAACGAAATAGTTCCTCTTCAACATTATTCATTGAGTGGCATTGATACATTCCATTCTACTCTCTCCAACAAGTAAAAAATTGCAGTTTCCTGTGCAAAACGAAGTAGTTCCTCTTACAAGCAAACATTTACAAAATTTTCCAGGGGACAAAGCCCTTTCTTCTTCCCACTTTCAAATATTTAAACTACAACTACTGAGTGCTTTGTTTTCCTCCCTAGACGCGTGGTCTTTCAGTTTCTTCAACGTTTCATATTCTGATCTTTTGTCAGTATGTGATCATGAAACACTTGGTAACTGATCCGTTTCTGGGATCATGCCTTTACAGCTCCAGACTTCGTTCTCCATTTGCCTCGTTTCAGTCATAGCTCCGCCAAACAGGTTAGTCTTTCTTCTTATCGTGGTGGATTGACCGGTCTCCTTGAAACTGCCTGCAGTCAATTCACGAGCATGGTTCAACAACAAATATTATCAATTAACCACCATCTTACAAGGAAATGGCCGGGTGCACCACATATGGGCCTGGAAAAATATCCTATGGTCACCGACGAGAAAAAATTCAAGTCGACAGTCAGAAGGAAGTGAGCTCGGGGGCCAGAAGGATCTGCCAACCGCAACGTCGGGTGAGGCTTAAGTTGCAGCCAAGCGAAACGCGGGCGGGATATGCCATAAATTGGACGTCGAACGGTTTTTAGTTTCGGAAACCAGAAGACTCTAGGAGCCGCAACGACGGCGGAGGAGGGTTAGAGGATACGTGGAGCGGACGGGAAAACTTAGTCGAATGTCGGAAAACACTCAGATCGGGAGCGAAAAAGATCTCCCAGTCGCAACGGCGGATGAGTAGAGGTTACGGACAAGCGATCGAAGGCTAAAATGAAACGGGCGTCGGATGGGTTCAGACTTCAGACGGAGAAAAGGTCTTGGAGCCGCAACGGCGGAGAGGCTGAGACTTTGTAGCTTCCGATTCAACAGCAAAAAGAGGACCGACTACAGGAAAACTCAAGGATTTGAACAACGTTAACAACCAAAGTCGTTTTCTTCGCAAAGGCTGCCCTGAAGAACAAAAGTTTACTTCTTCATGGCCAGAAATCCACGACTTAACCGAAATTGAACATGGCATAAATAAACCTGCTGACATCCAATCTTCAAAGTAAAACGAAAAGAAGATATGCCCGAGAGGCTCAAGCATTTAACGATCCCACCAAGCAAAAATGATGAGGAGGGGCCCAGAATTTAAATAAATTTGGGGGGAACAGTTGCGGCAGCAACACTTCCAACATTCAAAACAGAGTATGGGGATGAATATAAGGCATAAAGTTATATCATTAATCATGGTTATTATATATTCAAACTAATTACAAAGTGCAACATTCACATGATCACTTTCATGGAAATTTCTTATGGGGAAATTGTATAACTAGCTCGATTTTGACATATGAAAGATACAGTTAAAGTTTCAGATCAGGATGTGACATATAGAGACAATATACAACATAAAAATTGCTTCCCCAAAATTATTAAACACCAGATAAATCCCTTCATACAATTCTAGTATACAACTCATTCAGTATGGGAGTCAAATACATGAAAACTAGTGATTTAATAACATGTAATTGCAAGAGTTTCACATATGGGTTTCTTCGATTTCAAGCCACAGAGAATAGGGACATGAAATTACGGAGTAAAAAATCATATATGTCTGTCAAAAAATCATCAAACTCAGAGAATATCCCTCATACAAATTTGATATAAAACTACTTCAAGATTGAAGCCAAATCCATGAAAACTAGTCATTCAAGAGCATGGGAACGCGATCCATTTAATCTAGAGTTTCTTGAATTTCAAGCTACAGAGAATATGTTCATGAATTTACATAGTTATACATCATTTGTGGCTTCCCCATCATCATTAAACTTATATAAAATTCTTTATACAAATATGATATACAACTCTTTCCAAAATGGAATCCAAATACATGAAACTAGTCATTCAAGAACATGGGAATGCAAGCCTTTCATACATGGATTTATGATATTTTGACTTAGAGAGCATATGGAAATAAGAGTACAAATCCATACATCATATACCCAATCTTGGGAATCATATATCATCATCAAAGAGCAAGCACCACTTCAACAAGTACGTCATCAACATGAGAGAGTGGGGGAATGGAAAAGAAGGAATGAGAGAATAGGGAGATAGATGAGAATTCAAATGTATGGAACTTCAACCTATAGATAAAACACCTTCATTAAGATCCAAGGAGAGGTATGAATGGCCTCTCCATCAACCAACTTGGAAAGGAATCAAACTCCCTTGAAATTGGTTCACAAGCAGGGAGAGAGAACACCAAGATGAATAACACTCGAGCAAATAAGTAGATAGTTAAGATTATGAACAAATGAGCAAATCTATCGTTCGATCAACATGATTGATGATTGATAAGAAAAGTGCACAAGTCTATGTGATAGATTATTAAAGACGAAAAGGGCACCAATTACTTGATAGAAATAAAGATAAGATCCAACGGTGGAGGCTAATCATGCATCTTTCCACGCATCTGAAAGATGCACGTACTTCAGAGGGACCCAACCATGCTCAAAAGTGAAACTGCCTTTTATAAGTGTCATCTATTTATTGATTATGCATTAGAGGAAATTTCAACTCAAAATGGGCCTCCTAAAATGAACTAATAAAATAATAGTTAAAATAATAAAATAATATTTATTAATTTTGGAGGAAGAAAAGAAAAAAATTACTTTTTTGTTTGTATTTTTGACATATCTCCCCGTGTTTTTACTCAAATTTCGATCGGGAGAGCTCGTTGGATGCGGAATTAAATTCTCCATCCAACGAGTACCCACTCGGCATACTTTTGACGGACCCCGCTACCCCAAAAACAAGAAATACCTGAAAAAACGGAATGATGATGTGATCGAAATTTGAGTAAAAACACGGGGAGATATGTCAAAAATACAAACAAAAAAAGTAGTTTTTTTATGATACATATCCCCAAATTTATATTAAAAAAGTGTTTAAGACCTATATGGTATTTCAAATTTAAAGCAATTTCATTGGCTAACACATGATGACATGGAATTTGAATAAAAGTTAAAAAGCTCATTTTGAGTTGAAATTTCCTCTAATGCATGCTCAAGGAGATTTTCAAAATTGCCTAGGTGAGTATGTGTTACCACCCTGGGAAACCAGGGTGGTTTTCGCATAGGACAAAAAGTGACCCCACAGTTAGTCCACTCGTCAGGTTAGGTAGTAAACCCACTTGACCCATTTTCATAGGTCAAATTAATTTTTCCTCTAGGCCAATAATATCTAACAAGTGTCTATCTCAAATCTAAGGCCCATTAAAAGTGATTTTTTTGTTTGTTGCACAAGTCATTGTTTTCATGCACCCACCAAACACCTGTGAACCAGATCTCTCAAGCAACTAGTACATCCACTCACCAGCCAGCTCAACCATTTAAGCAAAAGTCGTCACCGACTTCACATAACTGAGTAAACTAGTCTAAAATTCCCTTCGTTAAACATTCACCATCAAATAGTTAAAAGTTTTAACCTAATATTCTAGTTCTCTAAATTATCCCCAATCAGATAAATTTCACCATTAAAATGGCCCTTCCAACCTATGATGTTTCCCCCATTTCCAGTCAACTAGAACACTCAGTCATTTTTACCATAAATCCGATATTATGGATCCTAAAAATAAACATTCAGACCTAATTCAAACCTTGGTTGAAGCCCAGTGCAGAGCATCCAGAGACCAAGACCCATACCAGTTATGACAGTATAGCATAGCATGCTCTGTTTGTCCTCCCATAGCAAATTTCCCTAAATTTTCAGAATGGTGCTTGACATATTATTCACCAAGTCAAAGAAACATCAAATTATCCTATGGAAACATAGTTATATGTAAAATTGATTATGAAGATGTCAGGAAAATGTTTTCTCTTCCAATGGAAGAAGACATACTACCATTAGGCGAAAGAGAGCTACCCCTACAGTACCAAACCCTGAGCCCTAATAATAAAACTATTGTTATAAACCAGTATATGAAAGTGGGAATGGCAACTACAAACCGTAACCCCCCTTTGAAAACTATTTTATTCAAACATGAGGCTAGGAAGATAATTGCCTTGTTGTGTTCCATACTAGGGTATAAAAGTGATGAGGAAGTGGATGAAATTGTGTTAGGATTTCTTTCAAAATTACAACTAGTAGTAGGCCAAGCTCCAAAGTCTAATACTCTTGCTTTTGTAGCTCAAATTCTCAATCAACAACTTACACAGTTTCCTGCCCAATAGATATTTAGGTTTCCCTCCTTCCTATTCTTCCTTTCATTTTTTTTCTAGGATGTCCTGTTAGTTGCTGGGAGAGCCTTTGGTCTAAGAAACCACAATCCAGGGGCATCTAAGCCGTCAAAATCACCCGGGGATCGCACTCAGCCTGGACCACACCAACCCTTAGCATGGTTGGATTTAGATGTCGCCTCCCAGGAGCATCGGGTTTTGATCTTGGGCCGCCATGTAAACTAAACCCCTCTCGACTGTTTTCTCTATCGGAACTTGACCCTTCGTATCCTTCCTTGTTTTGCACCAAAATTACAATTATTTTTAAGGTTTAGGCTTGAATAGGACTGATAAATTAGACATAGACATTCCTGCACATGAATGGAATTTAATGTTCATTAGAAAATAAAACAATTCTAATTTTACAGAGTTCACCAATAAGTGACGAGGATTGCTTATGTGATAATTTATGGGATAAATATACCAAGAATTCCTAGAGAAGGAAAAGAATGGCTACAGTTCACTCGAGAAACCAGAGTTGGATATTGGTTCTTATTTGAAAATCATACAGTTATTAAGGTGTATGCATTTGAAGGTAAATCATACAAACTACATATGTTTCTACCAATCAGGATATTAGCTATGGAATATGATAGAAAAAGGTTACTGTCAAATGAATTACATTTTGGGATTGTTAAACAACACAAGTCCTTCCATATCCTAAAAGATATAGGTAATTTTCGGATCATATCTTCAAGTTTTGTACATTATTTGGAAGCATTCCTAGAGAAATTAAACCAGAAGAAAATAGAAGCAATGACATATGATTTGCATGGAGTAATCTCAAAATAAAGGAAGGAGAATAAGAATGCAGCATATGAACCAATTCCCAGGCATGACCTAATGACAATTACAAATAAAGATAGTTGGGAGGAGGTTAAACAGGTTTTGATAGAAGCAACAACTTCAAGCAAGCATGAACAAGAAATTGGACAGAAAAGAGGAGCAAATGAAATGGAAATCGATGAGTATGAATCATCCCCTCAATCTAAAAGGAAAAAAGTTGATCATGCGGAGGAGGCTAAGGCACTAGCTATAAAGGAAATTCGGGCTAAAGTATCTAAGGAGATAGGTGAAATAGAACAACTAACAGTGCAATTAGGTAAAACACCAACTAGGATGATGCCTTATACATCCTTGGGTTTCACCTTTCCCCTGAGATCCAAATCCATAACTCGAACATGACCCATACTGATGCGAACTGACTTACAATCAATCTACAGGGATAGTAGGAAAGGCAATGTGAAGAATGTAAATGAATATAAGATACATGCAATTCCTGCTAATAAAATATTTTTAACAGTTACAGATAGCAACAATGACACACTCAAATACTCAATAGTTGAGTTGACAGTACCCAAGCCTACTAGGTTGAAAGATTACAGGGCCACCGAGCATGTTTTGTATTGGTCTTTGTTTAGAAAGTTGTATAAAGTAGATTTCTTCAAGCAATGCAGTGATATGATTTGTGCAGAAGTGGTGAAATCCACTAAAACATAGAAGAGGATTAGAGAATATTTGAATAAAGTGGATGATCTTTTAAAAGCTGAGAAATGGACAACTCAAGCTAAGAAGTTAACTATTAAGGAACTTGAGGATAATTTAGTAAAGTTAAGTTCCAAATCAGGTGACAACTCTTAGTTTAAGTCTCTAATAGCTAAAAAAGACAATGAAATTACAGTCTTAAAAAGTCAGCTAAAAATCCCAACTGTACACCCAGTTCAAACTGTCGAAATTCATCAGGTGGAAAAGAAGAAAGAGAAGCTACTAGTTAATGTGGAAAACCATAGAGATGAATTAGAAGAGGGGGATACAAATATAAATTAATTAACATATCAGATATAAACCCTTCAATTTCAAAGGGATAGAAGAGATCAAACTTTACTAGCATCCACCATGGCACCATAAGTGATAGAACATGCCCAGATGCATACAAGTTCATAGAAAGATATGCAACAAGATTCTACACAGCCACCACCACCTTGAATAGTTGATGTGGATGCTATGGAAGAATATCAAACCACTTCTAAGCCCGTTAAAATTGTAGAATACATACAAACTAAAATAAAAGAGCTGGAGGATGATGTCACCTAGAAAAATAACATGATTGTACAATTAGAACATGTCATAAGCAAGCAAGAGGATGACATAAATGATTTTAAAAGGGAGGTGGATGATTTAAAAGGTCAAGTTACATCACTGAAAATAGACTCCCAAGGAGAAGATCCGCTCATAATAACTACACAAGAAATTTGGGACGAAATTTCCCAAATATTGATTGATCAGCGGGAGTTTATGAACTTGATGACTGCTGAAATGGAAGTCTATAAATTAATAATGAATGAGATCAAGCAGCTAAATAAAACACTGGGAGAAAAGCCTGCACAAGATAGGAAAACAATTGATTACTTGAACAACTTAACGAAAAAGGAAATAAATACTTGCAACTTACCAGTAGAACAAAGGTAATACAGATTTCCAAAAGAATGGTGTTAAAGCAAACACTATGTAGGGTAATGCAAAACAGTGCAAATGTGTTGTCTCATGACATCAAATTTTTCAAAACAATGTTTAGTGGGGTTATAAAACTTGGAAAACCCTTATTATGGGACGAGAATGCATATTTCTATCCAAAAGAAGAATAGATGGATACATTAAGAGAGAAAAGAAATGAAGAACCTAAACAAGAGATGGAAGGGGTTAGTAGTGGAAACAAATAATTTGAAATATTCAGACCTCATTTTCACATATGGTCGAAATTCAAAGCAATTTTTAAGGATATGGCCCTCTTACCTATGAAAGGAATTTTGAAGCAGAGCTAGCATTGGAAAATTTAAAGGCTAATAGCATTCTAGTGGGTAAAGACTGGAATGTGGTAGTAAGTGTTAGGATTAATTAATTAATACTCCGTTGACCACCATTGTCTATTTGTATTTTCCTAGCTTAGGAGGTCATTGCCACTTCACTATTTCAATGGGGCACTCATCTGGGACCTAACTAACACTCAATGTTCCCGTGTGCATGAGTTTAGAAGCTCCAAATACCAATCCCTATATTTTAGGAACCCACTTTGGGTGCCACCAACAATTGACCCTAGTCGGTTATGTTCAGTTATGCTCTGATTCCCATTAGTTAGTTCACTCTCAATGATCCTAGCGCCAGTTTGCATGATTTAGGAGAGGTTGGGAACCTTTTCTCACCTAACCCAATCATTTAACTATTTGTGAGCTGATTCAGTTATCTGGAGTTGCATTAATAAGCTCTAGTGCTGATTTTCCCACATTGAGTTAGCTCTGGAGTCAGTCTAGGTTGGTAGATTCGAATCCTACTAAAGGAATTCAAATTCTCCTATTTGTAACACCATTGTATTACATACAATGCAATGATTAATGGATGTAATGTTATTCTTCCAATTTTGTCTCCATGCATGTGCAATTTTTTCATGAATAATTGATCAGTGTTTATTAATTTCTTCCTCTCTTATGCAACCTTCTTTTCAAAGTTATTTCATGCAGGCCTGTAGATCCTCATCTTTGCTAAAATTAAACATGGTATAAGAGCAGGTATCCATGCCAGCTTCAACCTTGGAAACTTCCATTGATGCACCAAAAGCAATTGGGTTCCACATAAATCTCGGTATTCTTGCCTTACTCTGTCTGGATTCTGTACAGAGAAGTCTATCCGGGTGTAATGCACCCAGAGAAAGTGCACATGTCAAAGCGGAGAGTGTTTAAATTGGTTTGATTGTGAATTGAAGTGCTTTTGTAGCTACATTCAAATATTTTCTGAAGAATTAATTGTTCTTGAAGTTGTAATATGGATAATTCAACATCTTTGACACTTAGAATCCCCACAACCTTCAACTATCTTTATTGGAGGGTTGATACATAGATAGTCTTGTGAAACAAGGGTCTGTATAGGGTCACCATGGGTAGAGAGTTCGAACCCCAACAACCTTTTGAGAAGTCTAAGCATATGAAAAAGATGGATAAGGCATTTGGATTCATGTGCATCCACATCTCTAGGTAATTACTCTTCCATCTTGATGGACTGAGAACTACAAAATAAGTATGGGATAAGGTAGAATCCTTATTTTGCAAGAAAGGTGAGCTAAGGGGCCATACTCTGGAGAATGAGATGATAACACTATAGCCCAAGAACTTCGAAACTATAAAACAATTTTTTCTCAAAATTCAAATCTCTTATCATGCAATGCAAGCAGTGTGGGATTGAGAAGAAGGATGAGCAGTTGGTGCTCTCCATTCTGAGAAAACTTGGCCCATAATTATGAGCATTTGTATCCACCTTTCACTCCTAGAGAATGAAAACTCCTCATTGGAAAATTCCATCCATTGATTCCTTCACAGAATCTCTAATACAGGAACAAGACAAGTTGATACAGATGGGAACCATAAGAGCCTCCACAAATTAAGCTTTCTCAGTTGGTGAGACAAAGAATGTGCAAGCAAGGGGGAATAAGAAAGGAAAGGAGAATAAGAAAAATGAATTTGAACCTAAAGAAGAGTTTGATCCAGTAGATGAAGCCATAGGCTCTAAGAAGGAAAAACATCAAAGGTTTGAAAAGGGAAAGTGCTCCTACTATCATAAAGGAAACCATACAGGGAAAGGTTGTATGAAGAAGAAAATATATCATATGTTAAGACTCATTGAACAAAACAATATTTCCCTCCCTGAAGGTGCAAGGAAGGCTGATTCTTGAGACAAGACTGAAGATCATGAGAGATGCCATGCACTGAAGGTTGGATTTCCAAAATCTCATGCATTCCTATTGATTCAGGAGCCTCCAATCACATGGTTGCATCTAAATAATCATTTTATTCAATACAACTTATTGTTGGTCCAAGTATTCACATGGGATATATATGACACAAAAATCCAAGTTGGGAAGATATCGTAGATTATCCGTAGATATCATAGATACCATAGATTATATTTACCACCTAAGCAACAACATACTGAGCAAAGTACGCCTGGGTCATCTTCACAACAGACCCCTCGTCCATCTCAACAGGCTACTCCTCCACATTAACAACATGCTCAAACAACACCAACACAACAATATGTAGGATAAAAAACCTCATTGGCATTCATGCCACCTGTAGGCTCAGTACAAATTGAATACCCTACCTATAATGAAATGCTCCAGTGAATGGGGCAATTTGGCATTCCAATTGGCTTTACCACACCTCCAAGTTAAAGTATGCGGGATCAATAGTCACTGGTTTGAGGAAAGAAGAAAGGCGGAGGACGCAAGAAAAACTAAAAATTACTTTGTGCAAATCTAATATTTTGATGTAAAATAGTAAATAGTGGAAATCTATTACTTAATGTTATGACTCAAATAATTCATAAACTGAATTCAGACGCGTATGATCCCTATATAATTTAAGATCAGTAAATGAGCAAAAGGGTTGGAAATTTGAGAATTAGAAGTATTATTTCTTCTATTTTTGAGTTCGTGAATACTTTTGATGATGTAAAGTTTTTTTAACTTGAGATTAATGAAATGGAGCCTTGTAGAGTGTTACTTCTATCTTTGGTATTATATGTTGAGTCTATTTGTGAGTATTCATGAAGAAAAGTTACAGTGAATATAGTAATGTTTGATATGCTATAAGAATCGCCGATTCTTACTTTATGTCAAATATTGGATATCATCTCAAAAGTTTAAATTTCTTTTGATTTTGTGAATGATCTTTAATTCATATTATATTAGCTATGTGTATGGAAAATATTTCTGTATATGTGCTTGTATGAGATGGGTTACCACAGATTTTGATGAATCTCATATTGTTCCCTTACAAATTGAA
>LPNX010072559.1:62052-83636 GCA_001517045.1 Pseudotsuga menziesii | reverse complement strand
ATTCAACATCGTGGTTTTAGTAGTCTATGAAACTTGTATCCACTATTATTTCAAACAAACATACTAATTAGTGTAATAAGATCTAGAAAAATATACATATTTTGACAGGTTTGGTGCAGTTGTCTATGCTTGTATAGATTGTGAGTTGGTAGCAATTTGTGATTTTAGAGGTTTTATTTGTGCTAACAAATAAATTATCTTCTTCTCTTTATCTTCTACTAGACCTTGGAACTTTACCATAATTGCTAGCAGTTCTTCTTTTTCTTGTTCAACATTCTTTATCTCAACTATATGAACTAGATATACATTTGAAAATTTAGCTCTTTCTTGAGTTTGGAAATATCATTGACTTTAGTTCCTATTGGAGACTTGATTTGAGATCCATCATAAGGATTAGAACTCAAGGAAACTATCTTTTCTTCCAGGTCCTTTGTACTTTTTCTTTATTTGCTATGGTTGTCCATGTTTCTACTTTTAATGTGTCTCCAACCTTATTAAGGACTTATTTCAATCTTTTTTCAATCTTTTTAAATGTAACTACCTAGACACATATCATGAAACTCACCTTATTGAAGAAATCAAATTTATATGAGATACCAAATTAGATACAATCTATGATATGTTCTTTTTCTCTATAGTCACTCATTCTGGTAGGGACATGTACCTTGGGTTCAACGATTTCATATATTAAGGTTTTTATTTATGTGGTCCGCTACTGATAGGATTATTTTCTGAGGAGGGATGATATGATATCTATCATCATTTATAGATTTAACACTTTCTTTTTTAATATCCTTATATATTGATTGGAAATATGTTTGAACTAGGATAAGACTTGTTTAAGTAAGATTGTTTTCCTTTTGGGGCATTGTGAACACCAACAAAGGATATCAAGGAATATCAAGGAATATCATTTTTCTTGTGGATGAATAATGTTGATAATGATAGGTATCACATGTTAAGCTGTCATAGTATTGTGGAATTTGATGGTTTGATATGCTTCTTGGAAAGATGAATTTCTTGAAACTTTAGCTCTATATATGGAGGTATGGATGACTAATTTTGTTAAGGTATATGCTCTTTGATTTGGTTTTGACCATCCATCCTTAATCAAGGATTAACAAAAGGCAACAACGCAATGCCAATGTTGATTAAAATCATGAATCACTTGATCATCTTTAATCAAAGATTAAAAGAACACGATGACAATGTTGATTAAAGTCACCTATCACCGTCGGCGTACATTGATCCATTGGTAGTACTCTCGGTACTCGTTCTGAACTCCGAGTCGTTCTGGCTTTATGACGTCCTTTGTCTTACCTGAGCGCAGACATAAATCAATCCTCAATCTCTGAATGTTGCAAATTTTCCCTTGAAGCTGAATCGATGGAAGGACGGGAGGAATTAATGTTTTCTTGGATGCACAGCCCATGGCTTCGCTCACCGCCCTTTGTTTACGAGTATTTATGACTTCTTGTTTTTTTGTGCTTAAACACAATGGAATTTCTGCAACTGATCTGTTTATTTTAATGAAGAGTCCAGGGGTGTACGTTTCTTTCTTAGTTTGGCTTTGGTATTCCGCATTTTATACTTATTCAATTCTGGTAGATATAGACCATTCTAATTCTCATTTTTTTGGGTGTTTTCTTTACACAATACTCCAGGATGTATGTTTCTTTCTCGGTTTTGCTTTGGTATTCTGCACTTCATATTAATTTGATTTTGGAAGATGTAGACGATTCAAATTTTAAATTCTCATTTTATTTGTGTTTTCTTTCCACTTTACTGTTGTATTTTTGTGTTTTCTTTTCACTCTAATGTTAATATCAACATTTCCTGTATGGAGAATGATATTTTATATTTTCTGTTAAATCTCCTCAGCAATCGAGCTTAAATTGCTCATATATTTCGGTAGCTGTGCCAACGCCAAGTTCAGAGTTCAATTCTGGTAATTCCTATGTACATACATTCATGGTTAAATTGTAAATCTGTATTTCTTAATGTTTCTTTGCTTTCCCTAGCATTTTTGTCCATCATAGTGTTTTGTCTTGTTAGACTAAAGGATCCGCCCATTTATTATAAAGCCCTCGACCGATTTAATACCTCGGTCGAGGGCTTTATAAAACCTCGGTTGAGGTGTTAATACCTCGGTCGAGGGTTTAACAAGCCCTCGAACGAGGTACGTTTTTTTTTTTTTGGCAAGATGCGCTTGCCAAAAAGTTTTACCCAGGTCCGTGGATTCACCCAAAAGAATTATTGAATTATGATAAATTCAGCTCAGTATATTCAAAGCCTATTTTTCTTGAGGAAATTTACCCGTCGATAATTCCTTTGGGTCAAGATTTGTCTTCTTTCCTCTCTCTATCATCATTTTCCTATTTGTCCTACCTCGATCTATTTAATTCCTCTATTGAAATTGCCCCTTGCATTTCAAAATGTGTTCATAATTACAGTTAAAAGAACTTGAGCATTCGAAGAATGTCTCAAACTTAAATTCAATCCTTGATTTAGCTCTAAAATCATTAAAATTGAGCCCTACCATTCCTGGTCTTTCCCTACCTTCAACCTAGGGTAACTATGGGGACTAACACCCAGGGTACATCTTGTGTTGTGGATGAATGGTTTATGTGATTGAATGTTCTCTTGATTCCAGCTTTCATTAATTCTGAAATTAAAGTTTTAAAGTTCAAAGATCTTCATATTTGCTAAAAAATAAACATGGTGAAGCACAAACCATAGGACACATCATGCTTCCTATGTCACTAACATAGGAAGCATGTGGCAGGTATTCTACCTCTTTTTTAGTCTTTAGACAATGCTCTGCAAATAACTTTACCCCTACAAGACTAATGACCTTTACTAGTTTACATCCCTGCACATTGAACCTCTAGAATATTATTTCAACATGTTTCCTTTGAATCAACCATAGTATTCTATTGACCTTATCTCTTTTAATTTCAATTCCTAGAACAAAATTTACATGAACCATATCTTTCATATCAAACTTAGAATAAAATTGGGCTTTGACATCCTTAATGATTTCCTTGCTGCTTCCAATTAACAGCATATCATCATCATACAATACCACATAAATAAAATTATTACCAACCTACTTGGAATATACACAATGATCAACTTTGCTTCTTAAGAAGCCAAGTCCCAATACATAAGTACCAAAATTTTGATACCACATTCTTGGTGATTATTTTAATCCATAAATGGACTTCTTCAACTTGTAAACTAGCCCCTTCTTTCCCTTTACTACAAACCCCTCTAGTTGTTTCATCTAAATTTATTATTGCATAAATGTTGTCTTCACATCCATATCTTCTTCTTCAATATCAAAAGTAGAAGCAATAGACAAAATAAATATAATAGAAATTAATTTAGAAACATAAGAAAAAATCTCACCAAAATCATTCCCTCCACTTGGGAATATCCCGTAGATACTAGGCAATATTTGTACTTCTCCACCTTACCTTATGCAATCTAATTATTCTCAAGAACCCATTTGGTACCAATATTTTTTCTATGGTTGACATCTAAACTAGATCTCAATCCTAATTTTTATCCAAGTAGTTCATTCCTTTAACCATTACCTTCTTCCAAACTTTCGTATCCTTTGAATCTACTTCCTCCCTAATAGATCTAGGATTATACTTAGTAATAGATAGAGAAAAATTAGAGATAAAATTAGGTGGGACATACCTTTATGGTTTTCTTCTTTCATGAACTAATATCCTTAAGGATAATACTTGAGTTTCTTCCTCTTTCGCTTCATCTTCTTTTGTCGAGTCATATTCTTCACACCCCTACTCAAACTATATTTCCTCTCATTATTTTTCTTTTGGTAGTATTTCCTATTGGGTATGAACTTTAACCTCTCTAAGTACAACATCCTGACTATAAACAATCTTCTTAGTTACTAGGTTCCAAATTTTATAACCTTTTATAGCATATATATAAACAATAAAGCTACATTTTGTAGCTTTATTATCCAACTTACTCCTATTTTCCTATGGAACATGCACATAAGCATCACAACAAAAAAATATCATATGTTTAAGACAAGGTTTTCACATGTCTAGCCTCATGCAAAAATTTGTCAACTAGCATTGATGTAGGTGATCTATTTACCAAGTAACAAGTATTATTCACTACCTCTACCCATAATTCATGCGATACCCTACACCACTGGGCATGATCCTTTCCTTCTTTCAATGTCCTATTCATCCTTTCTACAACTCCATTTTGTGTATGTGTGTATGTAGTATTCTTTTTCCTTGCTATCCCACACTTCTAATAGAATTACTCAAAACCATTTCCACAAAACTCTCCACCATTATCTATCCTCAACACATTTATTTTATGCTATTTATAGTTTTCTACATGATATTTAAACTCTTTAAATTTGTAGAAAACCCCATATTTCTTGTGGAGGAAATATACCCATGTGTTTCTTAAGAAATAATCAATGAATGAGACATAATACATCAATTTACCCAATTATGGAATATGAATAGGTATAAACACATCAATGGGTATTACACCAATATACCTAGAAAACTCCAACATTCCTTTTCTTCTTGTAGCACTAGATCAAGATCTCACCCAATTTTGATTACCATATATATATACAATGTTCACATCAATTGAAATCTAATGATCAATCAGACATACCTTCATTAACCATACCTTTATCATGTAATGCAAAAAGGTCTTTTGCCCCAATTTTTCACATCCTTTGATGCCATAGCATTGTCTTATCTACATGGATAATAGGGGTTCAATATTTTACATTGCTATCCTCAGGAACAACATAACTATTACACCCATTATTAAAAGTGTTTTCAGGCATCTTACATAGAGTTCCAATTCGTGCTTCCCACATTAAGACCATTGCTCCTAGTTCAAATATATTATGCACACCTACATCACCCATATTCTTACCTATATCACATTTTTTTCCCATATCTAAAATGTGAAAAACCATAGGAAGAGTTCTAATCCTTCCATATTTGGGCACAACTTGACATTATAGGAAATTTGGGGTCTAAAATGGGCCCTATAAAACACGCAAAAATAATTTTGTGAGTTGGAATTCAAGAACCAATAGAATTTCAATAAAATGAGTCAACCATAATGGTTGAATTGACATATTTGTCATAAAAGAAAACTACTTTTTTTGTTCGTATTTTCGACATATCTCCCTGTGTTTTTACTCAAATTCTGAGTGGGAGAGCTCGTTGGATGCAAAATTTAATTATGCATCCAATGAGTACCACACTGCATACTTTTTACAGACCCCGCTACCCCAAAACAAGAAATACCTGAAAAAACGTGATGATGATGTCATCATCACATTTTTTCAGGTAGTTCTTGTTTTTGGGGTAGAGGGGTCCATCAAAATTATGTAGTGTGGGTACTCATTGGATGTGGAATTAAATTCCGCATCAAATGAGCTCTCCCGCTCAGAATTTGAGTAAAAACACAGGGATGTATGTCGAAAATATGAACAAAAAAAGTAGTTTTTTCATTCTTCCTCCAAAATTAATAACTATTATTTTATTATTTTCCTTAGGAGGCCCATTTTAGACCTCAAATTTACTCTAACCGCATGACATGATTTTGGATATTGATTCATCTCTCAGGGAAACATCACTTCCATTGCACTCTGCATATTCACAAAACCACTCCCTATGAGTCATATGAAGTGAGGCACCTGAGTCGAACTTCCATACATCATGGTTTGCATGTGTACCTATAGATGAAAAATAGACATTACCTCATTCTTCTATTGAGTGTTTAGTTTCCATGTAAAAGGAATCACCATATTCCTTACTTTTATCAACATTCTTAGATCTTCAATCTTTCGTATAATTCCCAAATAAATTTCATAAATCCAACATTTCTTTGCAAATTGTTTTGGAGATTTAGATATACCTATAGACTGATATTTTCCCTTAATAATAGACTTATTTTTCCTTTCATGGAAGTGACCTCTCACAGATAAATAATCTTTGGTCCCACTCTCCATGCTTTTTTCTTTTCTTTTTCGATTTCCTCCGATAACAAGGATGAAACTACATCCTCAAACTTTCATGTGAATTAAGGGGAACTAGATACAACTAGATTATCCCAAGAGTCTATAAAATAACATAACAAGGTAATACACTTATATTTTTCCGCCATATTAATATCAAGAGGGCAATTCACTTACTAGGGTATTGAATGGATTTGGATGATTTTCCACAGAGTTGCCATCCTCCATTATAAGATGATATTACTTATTGTGAAAAAATAACTTGTTTACTAGGGAATTTTCTTGATACAAATTCCACAATTCATCCCACATATTCTTTGCCTTGTCTCATATAGAGACATTCAATGACACTTAATCTAAGAGGCAGAGTTGAACCATCCTTCTCTCTTTTCTTTTCATCTTTTTCCATTATTCTTTCGATATAGTAATGGGATTTGTACTTAGATCCACAATAACCATATACTATTCTCTTTCTATAAGAATATTTTCCATTTTCAACTTCCATAACACGAATATTTGTCCATTACAATTCTTTACTTATATTCCTAAGCTACTCAAACACTTGAAGATTCATTGTGCAAAGTTCCCACTCCAACACAGGTTTATCACAGTCCCAAGATACCCTTGCTCTTCATAGGATGACTTAAGCCCTAGAAACAAAGGCATCCTCTTGAATCCAATAACATTGCTATGATATTGAATGAGGGTTTTATAAACATATGTAAGAAAATTAGTACCAAACAAAATATAAAACAAAAGAATCAATGGTTCACACACATAGTATACAAAAATTTACCTTGGAAACCCAAAACTGGGAAAACCATCCTACTAGAGAGTTTATCTCGATATCTATCTCATTTCATTATATTTTTTTGTTTACAATACAATATTATAGCATCCAAAACCCTAATTTTTTAATTGGGATTATATTATAACCCTAATTCCTTAACTAGAATTAGTTTACAGTGGGACATAGAACCATTTGTTGAAAATGTTAAAAATGGACGAAAAACTAACCCAAAAATTTTATTTTGAGGGTGATGCCCCCTTTCTCCCTAGTCCCCCTTTTCTATGGGATCCTACAAATAGTACAATACATATCCACTATCCCTTTTCTTCTTATCCTTCCTTCCTCTTTTAATTTCTTGATTTCTAATGTTTCTTCCTCTTTTGTTGTTTCAAGTTTAGGATTTCGTGCATTGAGGCTAGTGTTTGATGGAGTAACCTCCATGAGGAAGGCAATGCATTTTCCTTTCCTTTCTTATCCTTCCTTCCTCTTTTAAATTTATTTTCCTTTATTGATTTGTCCATGTTTATTATTGTTTTGTTTTTGTAGATTAAATGAAGAAAGAAAAAAAATGACATTTTGGGGGGTTTCTTCAATGCACAAACTTAAGTCATGGGTATGGCCTTATGAATATCCTTGTGTTGTTGTAGGGAGATCTAGGTTCAAATATTGACACTCATATATCTTAAGTTTCATTTAAAATCTACTTTTTTATTGACAAATTCCTATGATAATTTAGCTCAAGTAGAGCTCTTACCTTATCGCAAGTGATCTAGGTCCAAATCCTAGCATTCTCTTACAATTTCCCATTTTTGTTATCATATTTTACCATTTTCCATTTATGTTTATGTAAATTCTAATTTGAACTAGGTTAGTCTAGTTTCTATTTATATCCTCACTTTGAATCAAAATTTTTGTGGGAATATAACTCAAATAGAGCTCCCACCTTTTGGCAAGCAGTTTAAAATACTGACATTATGTTGTCATTTTTCATTTTTGCTATTTTTTAGTTTTTATTTCCATAAATTTTAATATACAAATAGTTGGTGTTAAACTTGATATTAAAAGGAAGCAAAATTTTCCACTACAAAGGATGTTAAACTTGGCATTAAAAAGGACATTGAACCAAACATTAAAATGGAGGCTAATGTTGATGCTAAAAATGAAGCTAAATGTGATGCTATTTTGACATTCCATTTAGCATTGACTTTAGAATCATGGAGCCATGCCAATTTGAAAAGAAAAAAAAACCACTAAAATATGTGTTAATTACTTGTTTTGTAAGGAAAATTTTAGGGGTGAAATTTAGTCAATGGGATAATTTTTGAAGTTTTTCTTTAAAAAAAAATTCTTTTTTTTTTTTCATTTTTTTCCAATATGATTCGCCCAAACTCCAAAGGATTAAATTTTTTTACTCTAAAAATCTCCAAAATTGTCTAAAAACTATATAAAACGTTGGAAATTTGAATATTAAAAAAATATCGCTAAACATTATATGGTTGTAAATGAGATAATTAGTAAGATTCCCCAAGGCTTCAACACTTTAAGAAAATTATGGATCCTTAAAATTTTCCTTGTTGATTTGTTGTAGTGCTTGGACATTATTCAAGATCTAGTTGAAACATATTGATGGTTTCCTACATTGTTGCACTCAACAAACTATCCTTAACAACAAAAAAGTTTGAAGCTCTCTTTGTTGCTTATCCAAAATGCATTAGAGAAATTCTGTGGCAAAAAATGGACCCCAAAACAAAAGATGTACTACCGAAATCCACTTTAAAAGAAATAATAGGATTCAAGATGATGATGCCAATTATAATGGTAAAAAATGTTGGAGGGAAACAAAAAAAATATACATTTTCCTCGTATTTACAACTTATCTCCTTATAGGTTTACTCAAATTTCAACTGTAAGTATTCATTGGATGCATAGTTAAAACTACATAGAACGAGTACTCACACTGCATACTTTTAATAGACCTAGCATGAGAAAACTAAAAAATACAATAAAAATGTATTTAAACTCATTTTTTAGCCTATCATTATGATGATTGTCAGTCATCATTATGAGGAACCTGTACATACAATGAGGCATCATTAGATTTGTGATATCTCAAATATATCATATTATTGGCCTATTAATCTTATGTAACTCGTCTCCTTTCTCTTTAGAGGTGCTTATTCATCTAGATAACATTAAGGGGGGATGCTAGAATGTGTTTGGAGGTTGTCTAGTGGCTTGATGTAGTGTTGTACATAATATCACAGTGATGATTATTACAACATCATTTGTAGTGCACTTATACATGTAATTAGGCCATAATAGATTTTTGTAACATTGTGCATGTGCACATAGAAATAGTTTTGGGAGATATTTGGTAGTGACTTATCTTTTCAGAAATGGTGACCTACGCTTCAAGGTCTTTCTTATTCATTAATTCTCCCTTACCCTTCGATAAGCTTATTTCTTACATTTATGGATTGGTTGATCTCCACCCTTAGTTGTATCTTAAGATCGATAGTCCTAATTTCTCTTGGTAACTATGAATTCAGATCATAGAATCAAGGAGGATGGATGGCATCATATGTTCTTGATTGTTAGCCTGGATTGTATGGGTCCTTCGGATAGATCATCCATATTCTTGAGAGATGTATGGGTTCCATATAAACTCCATACATTTGTGTATTCTAGCAATTGTAATTGAGGGGATTTTTGGAAGAATAAGAAGGGATTGCTTCCATGGATGTCTCCCCATCGTAGGCTTTTACAATGTAAAATATTTATCTCCCTTCTCTTATTTGTTTATATCTACTTCCATTTTGTTGATACTTTCCATATGAGTTTAGATAGGTTTGATATTGACCTTATATGTTTATACGTATGTTCCTAGCCTTTCATTACCTCTATATAGATTTGTCCTACATTTAGTAAACAATATGAACATAACTAAAATTTATATAGTTCTAATTGCAAATATAGTTTACAAGGTTCTTCTATGTTTAAGTTAATTTCATACCATTTCTAGAATGATTATTATCACATATCTATATTTATTTTTATTTCAAATACACAAGTAAAATTAAACTTAAATATTTTATTTAATTATGATTTGAAAACAATAAAAACATTTTAAAGGTATGAAAATAATGAATAAACATGCTATATATTATGGTCCATCCATAAATTTGTGTCTTATTGGTAAGTGGAGCATGCATAAATAGATTCAAAATTAATAAATCATATATGAGTTTCTAAGACTTCAATGAAATACATGTCACAAACCAAAATTTGATAGTTTTATTTCATTAAAAAAATCTTCAAATATTCAACATTCTATTATATAATTCTTATTTATTTATTGAATATCTATTTCTCATATATATATATAGACATACTAATATAACAATTATCATATATTTTCATATATTTTCATAAATTTACATATTCTATATGAGAAAACGACATTCAATAAAATAAAAAGACACGGTGATATAATCCATTCCATTATATATAAAAGAGAAAAAGAGACCTTCATTAAAATAAAACAAAAAGATATGGTGATCATATAAAATTATAAAGCGTAAGTCTAATTTTCGCCAGCATTGTTATCATTTCTCTCCATTCTAAGCAGCTCGATGTCCTTAAAAAGGAAAGTCAAGCATTATTATCATTACTCTCCATTCTATGTAGCTTATTATTGTTTAAAAAGGTAAGTCATGTTAAGAGAGCGGAAGTTTCTTATAGCCAAGGCGACTCTTGAAGTGAAGTAATGACGCATTTGACTTGTAAGTAATTTTGAAGACCATAAGAGCCATACTCTCTTCCAATCCCACTCATTTTGCATCCTCCAATGGGACAGTCCATACCACCTGCAAGATAGCAATTAATCCACACCACTCCAACCCGAAGAGACCTGGCAAGTCTATTTGCTATATCTATATCTTTAGTAATAATTCCAGCTGCTAGACCATAAATTGTTTTATTTCCTTTCTCTATTGCTTCCTCTATGGTCCTGCAGCACAAAAATTAATACTAGCTTTAGTGGTAAAACAATTTTAACATTATAAAAGATTTTTTTTTATTATAATAAATTATATTAATCCTAACTATAAAACATTTCAAAAATTTCAAAAATGAAATACAAATACTTACTTAAACTTTATGATAGACATAACAGGTCCAAATATTTCTTCTTTTGCAATCTGCATATCAACCTGCACAAATTTTCTTAAAATGATAAGTATTTAAAAAAATGCATATGTTACATATATCACAATTTAACAAATATAAATTAGAAAAATAATACCTCTACATCTGCAAATATTGTTGGTTCAATATAAAATCCTTTGTTACCCACAGAAATGCCACCAGCTAATAAGCTAGCTCCATCTCTCTTTCCATATTCAATATACTCCAATATTTTTTCAAATTGCATCTTATCAATCTGCAATAAAGTATAAGCAATCATATATATGTATATATATGAAGGTCTTCCATACAAATGACAATACCCTGTGCTTCCATATGTAAAGTTGAAAATTGAAAAAGCATAATAAAATCAAAGTATATTAAGTTTAAGAAAGATTGTCCTAAATGATAAATGATAAAGGAAACCATCAACTTTTCAAAATGGCCTTGCTAAAAAATTTGGACTAACAACAATAACAACAATGCTAAAAGGTTTGGGCTAACAACAATGACACTATACATATGGAATTTGTGAAGATATATACAATTTTAACCTACCATTTCATATGGAATTGTGAGGGAACATACCTTTAGGACCTACCATTTCAAGCATAAATTGATTTTATATATATATATATATATATATCTCTTCATCTTGAAGACTTAACATTATATATATATAAAACTGTGAAAAGTTTACCATTCTAATCTATGAAAGCGAAATTGACTTTATCTATGAAAACTAATATCTCACTTTCACTTTTGTTTTAAGAATGCTCATATTGCAGGCATGTAAAATTGAATTTATATTAATTTTAACCAACCAAAGAGAATAATATTAACAACGTATCCCTTATCAGTATAAAAAATATATGGCTCTTACTCAAGAACTAAACAAACTATGTGTCTCTTACTCAAGAACTAAACTAAAACCAGATCATGAGAGTTCATATAGTTTAACAAACTATGTGGTCCTTAATAACTAGACTAAAACTACAGAGTTCATATTGTACTATGCACAATGGCGATATGAAAGTGTGTTTATACAATTTTTAGAAAAGAACAATGACAAATATAAAAGTGTGTTTAAAAAATAAGTGGTGAAAGAAGTTTTTTTTATATATAAATTATGTGTTTTAGATTTGAGCATAGATAATTTTTAAACTTACATAGAACACATGCTATTCTTAATGATATGAGTTTTAAGTGTTATGTTAAAGTTAGTCTATTTTATATAAAATGTAGAGCAAATTACTACTCTAAGCCTAAGCTTACATTTTGGATTGTTGATTCTCTTCATCCAACCAACTCTGCTCCTTAAATGAAAGAAAGTGAAGGGAAAAATGGCCTATTCTAGTCATCTAAACCAACAAACCATTTAAAAAAACTAAAACCGTTTGAAAAAATCACTATGTTCACAAAACAATGGGCTAATCCATGGATGGTTTACCTGAGGGCCATGTTGAACTCCAGGCTGAAAAGGGTCGCCCACCACTTGCTGCTTTGCTCTTGCCACGGCTTTCTTCACAAATTCATCATAAATGCCTTCTTGAACAAACACCCGAGACCCTGCCAGACATACTTGTCCCTGCCATGCATGCCACATGAAACATTTGATTACATGAATTTCAAACTTTAAAAATTCACATGAAACCTTTCATTACATGAATTTCAAACTTCAAACTTTAAAAATTCATGGTTAGTATTCGTCTGCATGTTTACCATGTTAGTAAATATTGCTAAGTGGGCAATGTCCACAGCTTTATCAACATCAGCGTCGTCCATAACAATGACAGGGGATTTTCCACCCATTTCTAAAGTCACAGGCTTCAAGTTGCTTTTTGCAGCAGCCTCCATGATACGACGTCCAACTTGAGTTGAGCCTGTAAATGATATCTGAATGAATACAAGCCAATATTATAGGTTTTGAGTCAAACACATGTTTAGTACTCGTTTTCAGTATATTTAATCAAGTATATTTAATCAATGAACTGTTGTTTTTAGAAACTAGAAACATTCTATTTATTAGGAGTAATCATAGTTTCATCTAAAACAGATTCACTCTAATTAGAAACATTCTATTTATTATGAATCAGCATAGTTTCATCTAAAAAAATCTATTAAAGGTCAAAAAATCAAATTTTTGGAATTGCAACTTTGTTTGAAGTAAAAATGTTGACTAAATATAAATTGAATGTTTATGGTTTTAATTTGTAGTCACTGGTGGACATGTTATTTTTTATAAGGACTTACACATGGTGTGAGCTCTAGGATGAGCAAGAAGGACTTACACATCTCTCCCTAGTGGGCTGTAGAATGAGCCTCTTGGGTGCAAACAATAGGAAAAAGATAAATGAATAATATGTCGTCATTTAATTTTAATGACGATGAAGATTAACTTTTATTGAGATCAATTTTGGTTTCTCTAACTTTGAGAAGGGAAAAATGAATTATTTGGATTGAAATTCTAAAAGTTAAATAATTTTGACATGTTAGAATGTTAGAAAGATTTATATTGTAGCAAAGATTATGAAACTAGGATCTAATCTAAATATTATAAAATAAAACTTAGATCTTCAAAACTCATAATCTCAGAGCTACCTATTTTAAATAATTTTGATATGTTAAAATGTTAGAAAAATTTATATTGTAACAAAGATTGTGAAACCAAAATCCAATCTGAGTATTATAAGATAAAACTTCAATCTTCAAAACTTATAATATCATAGCTACCCATTTTAAGGTACCATAAAAACATTAAAAAAATGAACTTATCAACTTACCTTATCAATATCCATGTGACTAGAAATGGCAGCGCCGGCAGTTTCACCAAAACCAGAGACTACATTTAGAACGCCAGGGGGTACTCCTGCCTGTGTGGAGACGAGATTTCATTAACAAAGTACTGCACAAATACTGGCCCTGCTAATTAAGCAGAAACTCACACCATAGATAAAGATGCAAGCTGGGCAAAGAAAATAATGTTACCTCGTTGGCCAATTGTGCACAATAAAGTGCAGTTAAGGGAGTCTGCTCTGCAGATTTGATAACTACTGTACATCCGCAGGCCAAGGCAGGAGCGACCTTACTGAAAAACATCACCATTGGAAAGTTCCAAGGTATTATCTGACCAACAACTCCAATGGGTTCATGCAACGTATGACCTTGATAGGGCCCATTCATCTTCAACGTCAGTCCATGAATTTTATCAGCTGACCCTGCACATCATATTCAATACAAAATCCTCCAAATTAGGTTTTCAGCATTCTCCAGATCTGTAACACAAAATCCTCCAAATTAGGTTTTCAGCATTCTCCATATCTGTAAACTTCAAAATCCTCCAAATTAGGTTCTGAGCATTCTCCATAGCTGTAAACTTCTAGACCAAAACAAAATCACATTGATTATTAGGTTTTGAGCATTCTCCATAGCTGTAAACTTCTAGACCCAAACAAAATCGCATTGATTATTATTTTTATTTGATGATATAGATAGTTCACCAGCGTAGTATCGGATAACTTCAGCACACATTGGTACATCCATCATACGAGCCATAACCAGCGGTTTTCCATTGTCGAAAGTTTCAAGGGCTGCGAGCTCATCAATATGTTGCAAAACCAGGTCCGCATACTTGTACAGAATGCATCCTCTTTCCTGAACAAAGATAGCCAATTCCCATTAAGAAAGTAACCATATATCATTGTCCAGATTTACATTTTGATCGTTATTCATATAGAGCTCAGCTAATATTGAAATAATTTCTTACATAGCCAGACATGCGAGGCCATGGCCCATGATCGAAGGCCGCACGAGCTGCTTTGACAGCCAAATCTACATCTTCTTTCTGAGCCTCGGATACGCGCGTTATCGCTTCCCCTGTTCGAGGATCGAATGTTTCAAATGTTTTCCCTGCAAAATGTTCCAAATAACTTGTGTTAAGTACATGTAAGTGGTTAAGACTAGTTTTCGTAATTCATATTGCCTAAGCTTAAAAAACATGTACGTTCGGTCCATCCAACAGACCAACAGCGAACCATTGACTTCGCTGTTGGTCCATTGGATGGACCAAAGGTACATGTTTGTTAAGGATGGCCATTTATATCTTGGTATTTGACGTTTTTTTTATCATAAAATATAATGTATAATATTTGTTAAGGTTTTGCAAATGGAGTAGTAAATTGAGTGAAATTAGTTAAGTTGGTGGAGGTTTTTATTTGAGATTTGGGGATGAGATACTGCCTTGATTGATTTTATGGAAGACATTCAAAATTGGAAATAAACCTTATAAAAATAGGAATATAAAAAATAAGCCATAACTAGCTGATGAATGGATAACTTGTAACAATGAATGGATAATTCATAGCTGATTAATAGATAACCAACAGCTCACGGGAGATAACTAGAAGAACCTGAGATAAAAAGAAAAATAATCTAAAAATAACTGATAGTTGATAAATAGATAACAGGAAGGATGTCTATGATAACATGTAGCTAGAGAGACATGAATAACTCAAAGTTGAACCTGTTTAACTACAAGAATATGAGAAATAAGCAAATATTTCCACTATCTTTCATTTCATGACTATCTCTCAATCATTTTTCAACCATTTGATAGCAATAGACTTGTTAGTTGTAAAAAAAATCCATAAAGTAATAAGCTAACTATCTCTCAACCATTTTTCAACCATTGGATAGTAATGGATTTGTTAGTTGTAAAAAAAAAAAATCCATAAATTAATAAACTAAATGAAAAAACAGTCATGAAAAAATATTAATAAGCTCGAAAAAGAAAAATCATATAAAAATCTTAATAGATAACCTTCCCAAAAAAAATCCTTGTTACCAAGCCTAGGTGATTTGAACCTCAAACTAAGTTTGAAAAATACATCCTCCAACTTTTTGATTTGATTTGACGACAAATAAACCAATTTGCATTTACATACCTGAAACTGAATCTACAAACTCTCCATTGATGAAGAGCTTCGTATGTTTTACTGTAACTGGGGGCAGAACAGTGTTTGATTCGAACGAAACGGGTGCCATATTGTTGCAGAGAAATATTTTTGAAGTGCTTGATTTCGTTGGAGGATACAATCCCTGAGGGACGATCCAATAGCTACTGTGCTACTAATATACGCTGAACCATCGTCAGCTAAAACGACAGGTCAAGGTTGTTCGCAGCTGCCAGTGCTCGCATTTTCAAAGGGCACGTACGTGACTGAAAATAATTTTGAAGAAAACAGTGAGATGTCAATTTTCAAAAAGTGAGATTTGACAGTGGTGAATGGACTAAGTTCCACCACATAACATCAAGCCATGAAGTATAGATCAGCACTTCCATCGATAACTGTTAATTCTATAATAAGTGTAGAGCAATGATGGTTTATGCATGAATTATTGGGATGAGTGAGTTTTGAAGTATGTTATTGGGCAAATTTCTGTTTAATTTTGGTGGTGAGTTTAAAAGTATGTTATCTAGCGGACCTATGTTTAATTTTAGCTGGACTTTGACATAAAAACTAAGTTCAAAGCCTAACACTTTTATGTGTGGCTTTTTTTATATCCAATATATGCATATATATAAATAATATTTATGCACTCTAAACTTACAATGTTTTTTGTCCCCACTGCACTATCCACAACAAAGTCATGCACAAAATTTACATGTTGTACTTAAGATATTAATATAATCCTAAGTTCACTATTGAATGAAAATTGTCATAAGTTTGGACTAGGCATTTTGCAAGGTGACTCTTATAATTTTGACTCTTATAATTTTGAATGAGCTATGGTGAGTGAGAATCTTCACTAAAACTACTAAGGTGATAAAATTACTATGGTGATCAATGGGACCTTCTATATTGGAATGAAAAGTCTTTGGTTAGTGTCACTTGATTTTTTGGGTTTTTTTACAGAAGTCTTTGGTTAGTATTAGTTGATTTTTTGGGGCCTTCTAGAAGTCTTTGGTTAGTGATAGTTGACTTTATGGTTTCTCAATGGATTGCCATGGCATGTAATAAGTGTAATGGTAGTGTTATGTGTTTATTTCTTAGAATTGTATGTTTTTCTTAGACTTTAAGAGGATGAGGCAAGTTTATTGTTCAGATTGATTTTATGGGCATCTTTCCAAATTCAAAATAAACAATTATAAAAATATATATAAAAAATAATTGTTAAGGATATATTGATAATAGAGAACTCATGCATGGATAATTGGGTAGTTCCTGGTAAACAACCCATTTAACTACCATTTAACTAGAAGACGGCAAGCAATAACTATGTTAGTGACACTTAATAACACTTAACTTATGGCTTATAAGAGTTCACAACCACAAGTTATATATTTGTGTTAAATTGTATTAAATAATAATAAAATATTATCATCTTTGAAATAATAGTTTTTGGAATATTATCATATTTGAATATATAGTTTTTAAATTTTTTTATAACATTGATATAAAATAGATTTTTAATATAAACAAAAACTAGTTTAAAATAATAATTATCAAAGATAAAGATAATAAAAGATAATAAATTTTCTCTCACATGATTCACTAATTTAATGAATTAAAAATGAACACATAAAATACTACATTGAATGTTGTATACATCATTTCATTTAGAAAAATAAAAATCAATAAAATAATGAATTAAAAATAAGCATAAAATACTACATTAAATTAAATTAAACATTGTATACATCATTTCATTTAGAAAGATAAGTTAAGTATTATTGTTTTGCTACCATCAACCTATCTTAATATGTTATATCTTAATAATAATATGAAGATGATAAATTATGATTTTTTTAAGTGTTGAAATCATATTTTGATATGGAATCCTAGACAATTTGTCGATGCATATGTGAATTATGTTATGTTGTTCTAGGTTATAAAAAAAGAGTATGATCTCAATGTGAAATATTAATAGTAAGCATGAACGAAGTATATGTTTATGTTCCAATTGTGCATATTATTATACCTGCCTTAGGCAGGTATATTGTAATCGATCAGGTTTGACTTTGCTTTGACTTTGCTATTAGCTGTTGCCTTTTGAGGCAGTTTTAAAAAATCAAAAGCTGTTTTGCAAAGTGAGACTTAGGGGTGTGTAAAATATTTTTTTAATTTTGTTAAAAAGCAATTTTTGTCAACAGTTGATTGGTGGATAGGAGGTGATGTCAGCCTTGGGATTTGGTATCTGGATTTGGGTTGACATGTGTCCACATGACGTCATAATATTAAAATTAAAAAAATAAGAATTATATCCATTGACGGAGAAAGGTTTGGCGTGAAGGCAGCATACTGGCCATCTTACACAGCCTCTTTCACGCCTCCATCCTCCATTGACGCAACCCTGTTCACGCACATCTTCTACGCTTTTGCAAACTTAAACGACCAGACATTCCAAGTGGAATTCCCTACCACAGACGACCCTGCAGAATTCACCCCGACTCTGCTGAAGAAAAATCCCTCTCTCAAGACACTCATTTCAATCGGCGGCGGGGGGTCGAATGCCACTGCCTTCGCTTTAATGGCCAACAACACCTCCCACCGCAAGGTGTTCATAAATTCAACGATCGCCATGGCCAGAAAATACGGTTTTCACGGCCTTGACCTCGACTGGGAGTTTCCCCAAACCGCGGTGGAGATGAAGCACTTAGGCAAGCTTTTCGCTAAGTGGAGGCGTGCCATTAACTCGGAAGCCAAGGCTTCGGGTCGCCCTCGCCTCCTCTTTACAGCAGCCGTCTATTTTGCGCAGCATTTCTTCCTATCGGCCGAGAACAGGGCGTACCCAGCGAAATCCATTGCTAGAAATTTGGACTGGGTGAACACAATGTGCTTCGACTATCACGGCTCCTGGGACACTTCTGCAACTGGAGCTCATGCGGCCCTGTATGATCCGTCCTCCAACATCAGCACCAGCTTCGGAATTGGATCGTGGCTCGACTCTGGAGTTCCCTCCCACAAAGTTGTGATGGGAATGCCGCTCTATGGGCGTTCTTGGATACTGAAAAGCCTCAACCAGACGGGGATTGGAGCCCCCGCCGTGGCTGCCGGTTCTAAGCAAAACCTGAGCGCCGAAATAGGAATTATGTTCTTCTCTGAGATCAGAGACTTCATTAAAGAGAAAAATGCAACAGAGGTCTTCGACAAGAAAACCGTGTCAGCCTACTCATATTTGTCAGATCTGATTTGGGTTGGTTACGACAACAAAGAATCTGTGGCAGCAAAGATTTTGTTCGCTAAACGGAGGCATCTGTTGGGTTATTTCTTCTGGGCTATCAGTCAAGATAGCAACTGGATGCTTTCCACTCAAGGTACTAAATCCATTGCTTCTTGGTTTCAAATGGCTTCTGAGATAAACTTAGCATTTCTAGTCTTTTTTTTTATAATAAATTTGCCATTGTGCTTAATGATTAAATTGCGGATTTTGGTGGTGCAGCTTCTCAGTCATGGAATAAATGACGATAAGCGAGACACTATCGCTGTGGCGTTGTGAATTTCGAAGTCAAACGTCTATGATCGATCATATGAGGATCCTGAACAATAGTCACAACCCACGGCGCTGTCTTGTTTCCTTCTGCAATAAATCAATAAATAACTGTTATATTCCACTTCCCGATTTTTTCGAGATCAAATGTGCAATAAATCAATAAATAATTGCTATATTCCATTTACCCGATTTTTTTCGAGATAAAATGTATATATGGTTTTAATGATAGGACACGATACTTAACGTAGGTTTTACTGCAATTTTTAAATAATATAAAAAAAACAAATTGTCATATTTGTATTTGTTAGTTTAAAAATATATATCTTTTTAAATAATATCAAAAATAATTGTTATATTTATATTTATTAGTTTAAAAAATATATATTTATACATGGTTTATTTTTATATTTTTTTATTTTCAATTTTGAATTTTTCTTAAAATCAATCTTGATAAATATATTTGTCTTACTTATCTAAACTCTATAAATGAAAAAGTATAAATTATAATCCATCTCAAATCTCAAATAAAAAAGCGTACTAAATCTTTAATATAACACAATCCATATTTTGTAATTAAATTTATTGTATAAAATATTCATCTATATTTTCTGATCAAACTATATTTTATATAACACAATTCATATTTTGTAATTTAATTCAAACTATCCATATTTTCTAATTAGATTTATTCTATTTGAAAACCAATTTATCTTTGTCCAAATTTTTTAATATATATTACAATTCATATTTTGTAATTTAATTTAAACTATCCATATTTTGTAATTAGATTTATTCTATTTAAAAAATAATTTATCTTTATCCAAAATTTTAATATTTTAGTGATTTATTTAAATCAAGGAACAAAATTTAATTTTTACATCAATTATATTTTAAAATAAAGAGGTGGACTTATGTCTATGATTTGTCTAGATTGTATGAGGATGAGACAAATATACTATTCAAATTGATGACGTTTTATGGCAGTGGTTTCAAATTCGAAATAAACAAAATATATATAGATAATTATGATAATTATTCAATTATAAAAATGTTTCAGGGATTGTCTGCTTACTAGATGTATTTGTCAATTGGGGCGGTTCATTCTCTGTCCAAAATCTCTCATGGATTATGATAAAATGGTTTTTGTTAACGTCATCCATTTATTATACAAAACCCATAACTAAATCTAAATTAAACTGAACGGCACTCATGTGACCGGGCAAAATAAACTATTTGAAGATGTTATTAGATCTTTGAAATAAAGCTATGCATAACACAATTGCTACCACTGCAATAGTGGGATTTGCCATCGGAGAAAGAGAGGGTAAAATAGGGAACGCAGAGTCCACATAAGAGGGTTAACTCATGGAGCTTGCCAAACCGAAAATGAAAAACCGAAATTCGTCTGAATTCTATGACATAGACCTTGGCTGGATGGTACCTAGTGGAGAGAGGCACATTGCATGACACACAATTCCTTGGGATTAGAACCGAGTTTGGTTGCTTACCAGCGAAAGTTGAAGCCCAAAACCTCCCACCAAGCAAGCGACCACATTTCAAAACTGGGTAAGACCTTCACACTTTGAAAATGATTCAGAGTTAGAAACTGTAATAAATAAACAAATGATGCATAATGAACACTAATAATGAAATTCAAACTAATTTAACCTTAGTAGCGTTGAGCATAGCACTAATGGGGTTCAATGCTTCTGCCTTCGTGTTCACAACCTCGCAGAGAAGAGGAACCCAACTGTACAGTGGTAACTAGAAAACACTAACAGAAAAAAAAGGTAAGTCGAACTCTGAAGGGGTAAGTCCTTTCTGAGTTCACATCACGCTCTCAAAAAAACTTTCACTAGGGTCCTTTCTTAGCTGCCAAACCAGCTGTAACAAACTGAAACCCAAAGAGACAAGATGGGGCATGGCTGAGCTGGAAAGAAAAACTCGATAATCAGTTTGGTAGTCCCATTAACAATTGAAAAGCGAAATCATGATTGTTCCTAATCGAGGAAGGTAGAAAAAATGAAATACAGTTTCCATCTTGGAATCCAACGTGCATGTTAAACACATGTC
>LPNX010072559.1:0-61789 GCA_001517045.1 Pseudotsuga menziesii | reverse complement strand
ATAATTTCTTTAACTTTTAGCTTTAAACTATATACAATATCACAATAAAATATTTCTAAGAGGCGGGTATAAGCAGCCTTGCTGCTATTTCACTTGTTTGTAATTTGTTTTATTGAGGTTGTTGAACTATTCCCTTTCTCTATGTATAGTTTTCGTTATATATTTGAAATAAATTATGCAGAGGAAAAGTTATCACGAAAAGTGGAAATTTATAAGCGTTCAATAGGATGTATGGTAAAAAGGCAAAGGGGCACATTGAATAAAGGCATTAAAACCCACTTTCCAACTTTATATATATAATAAAATTGAGATATGTATATTTGGTTTTAAAATATTTATGTGAAATTTCTTTTGTTAATTTAATAGTTAAAATTAGTCAAAATTGAGAGATGGTTTTGATAATCGTTATAGCCATTACAATGCTAGTTTCTTTTTTTATTTGGAAAATGGATTAAAAAACATGGCAATGTTGGAGTAGAAAAAAAATTGTGTGAATATGCATTATGTATGTTTTAAAAGACTTTGCCTAAGAGGCAATGTAAGTTAATTTGTAAAATTCTTATTATATTAATAGATTCTTATATTTAGGTTATTTATACAATAAAATATACAATGAAGAGACAATCTAAGTGAGAGGGAATTTTTTTATTAATATATAGATTCCTACATCTATACATGGGGTATTTACAAAATGAGATATAGAATGAAGAGGCAATCTAAGTGAAAGGAAAATTTCTCATTATACTAAGAGATGCTTACATCCACACATGAGGTCTTTACAAAATGAAACTATTCATAGCACGCAAGTTGATGTGATACTAAAGAACACCCCTAATTTCATTAGATATTGATAAATACCTATCAAATTATTTTTTGGAGACCCCCTTCAAATACCTCTTTCCAATTTAAAAAAAAAACCCTATTTTTACTAAATATCCCTTGTTTTTACTAATTTTTTTTATACCCCCAGTACCTATAGACCCTCCATACCCCAATATATAAAATATATTAACCTTATTTTTCACAATTTATAAAACATTTTTATGAATGAATGTGATAAGATATTGGTCAAGAAAGTAAAGCCTCCATACATTCACATGCTCTTTGATAGAGCCTTAAGTCCTCATTATCACCTTTTATGAAGCTTGGATATATAGGATAAAAACAAATTTTCTTAGGCAATGTAAAAGAGTCATGAGTTACACAAAAAGGTTCCTACCCACTCATAATGGTGACATCATGTGAGGAGAGGCCCCAATCAACATTCAATCTATTCAAGGTCAACAACTAAAGAGTTTGGGATTCTTTGAAGCAATGTTTAAGATAACCAATTAAATTCATGAAGACCATTCTCTAATACATTTTGAGTCATATCTTGACAATAAATAAATACAAAATAATCAATGAAACCTTAATACAAATTCCATGTAATCATGTATTAGCCAATCAAAATATTTTAAAAATTAAAAGAGGTGCATATGAGAGGCAATTTTTTATTCTATAATTTAGGGAGTATGCTAGCTACCTAAAATGCCTCAAATTATCTTAGATATTGAAAATGAAATTAATATACTAAATGATTTTAGGTAATACGTGGAATATATAATATATAATAATAAGAATGCTATATTAAAATTAATATTTTATAATTTAATTATCAAAAAGTTGGTTGTAATAAATTTCAGCTAATATCACAACATTTTACTAATAGTAACTAATATTATCACTTATATGCCCATCGTTCTTTTAGATAATACATGACTAATATAATAATAGCAATTAATATTATAACTCATATATAATAATATTATCTTATAATTAATATTTTATAATAACAATAAAAAATTGGTTTAACAACTTTTAATTTTATAATAACTAATATACAATAATCGATACATAATAAAAACTAATATCATGACTAATATACATATCTATCTTTTTTAAGTGATATATGACCAATATATAATATAAAATAATAATAGAAATTAATATTATAATTAATATTAATGTATAATAGTAGCTAATATTATAAGTAATATTTAATAGTAATTAATATTAAAACTAATATATGATAATGAAAAGTTTGGTGCAATAATTTTTAAGATGGAACAAATTAATTTTAATATAAAATATATATCTATTGTAGTTTTAATGAAAGTGTAACAATCTTGTGCATCTTCCATAAAATTGAAATAGTATAAAAAAATGTTTTCATAGTGTTTTTTTACTAATTTTCTTAAGGGACATTTTTCATTGAAATTTTTTTAAATTGATGATTTATTTTTCTAAATTGTATAAAAAAATATCGATTAATCAAGAATAACCCAAACACCACATGCCATGCCAATTAGTTTTTACATTGCACGATCATAATAATGACATTTACTTCACAACATTCACCAACATTTATTTCACTCCATCAATGCTGTACCAACATTTACTTCACTCCATCAATGTTAGGTGATGTTGGTTCATGTGACTATTGGTATCATTTTCTTCAAACATTTGTATATAGAGAATTCCCTGTAAATCCTTTATTACTAGAGAATAATTTACGAAATAGACATGGGGCTAGTTATTTCCAATGACAACTTGAGATGATAACTTTGACCATAATTTTTTTGTAATGTTCTCGACAAAAACAACATATTGATTTTAGAAATATTGTAGGCTTATAGATTAGAAAATATTTCACGATTTGGTTCAACAAGTCTTACCAATTTAGATATCTATTCCTTGTTATACATGATCATGAGTCTCGTATGATATTTGGAAGACTAAAAACATGGCCTTCTTCTAGAGTGTCATTAATTTAGCTTCTACATATATATAAACATAAAAATAAGAATATTTAAGGTTGTCAAAGTCATAATTCCATAAATTTGTGATTATGAATGTTAGGTATAACAACATAACATTAATTTTTCATTCTTGTGTAACACCCCGGTTTTGACCCCATGGTATTGAATTGTATGTGATGTAAATATCATTAATAAATCATGGTGTGGGGCTCAAGGAAAAGACCCCACCATGGATTTAGTATTTTATGTTTCAACAATTAAACTCGATGCCGACGGTTTATGTGCTAGCGAGGCACAATATGTTTTGAGACATCATGTAACTATGCAATTAATAAAAATACCACAACTAGCTATGCGCCACAACGTTAAAAAGATGGGGGCATGATTTCACAAGGAATAGGGAGGGGGAAATATTCAAACCCTTGAGCCAATGGGGAAAAGCGAATGTCCAAGGGAGAACCCAAAAAATTGTCAACTACCCATTTTGTCTTTGTGTGCCTAATCATTTAGAAATTGGTTGAGGAAGTTAATGCTTGGGAATGCATGCCCAAACCATCATTCACCCATCTCTTTCATTCCTCACCCATTATCATTCATGTTTGGGCTCTCTCACATAGCTGAAGGGGCTGAGCTCTTTCCGTTCACGATTTCCTACCTTTTTCTTCACTTCTCTATGCCCAGAATTCGTTTTCTTTGTTGTCGGGAAAATGGGAAGAACGGGACCATGATTTGAGGTTTGAAGAGGCCTTTTTTTCCCCTGTAAGCAAGCTAGGAGCTTCCCTCACGTTCTCCTTCATTTTCCTACATTTTCTCCATTCTTCAATGGCTGGGAACTCGATTTTGTGTTGCTCAGTGAATGGGAGAAGATACCCACGATTTTGGGGGTTTTAAGAGGATATTTTCCTTTCCTCATGCAGCTGAGCCTGATGGGAGTTTTCCCCTCATGATTTCTGGTGTTTCCTCATTGTTCCATACCCAGAAATTCATTTGTGTGTTGCTTAGTGGTTAGGGAGGCAAGATTTCCTGATTTGTGGGTGAATGGAGGTTGTTTTTGCTCCTGCTATGCCCAAAAACGTTTTCTGAGTTCAGATGTACGATTTGGGAGTTTTTGGTGGACGAGTTGCTCCCATATTGCCCAAGAATGATTCCTGGAATCGTATTTGCTCACCCTGGGTTGTTTTTCCCCATCTGCCATTTCTGTTTGTGGTTGCCAAACATTTCTCTACAACTCAGAGCTTGTATTATGCTGGGAAGGGCATCCTTGTGTTGGCTTGGCTGAGTAAGTCCAAGGAACCCATCTGTTAGAGGGTTGACTGTGTTTGAATGTGATTGTTGGCTTGGCTGAGTAAGTCCAAGGAACCCCTATGTTATTGGCTTGTTGTCTTAACATCTTGTGAAACCCAATTGCTTATTGTCTTGGATGGGCAGTCTATGAAATCGAACGGTGTGTTGATTTGATTGTGGGTGTATGGTCTTGTTTTGTGTAAGCCTATTGTTCCCTAGTTCCTTATGGAAATCATGCCAATCTCGGGTGTGGCAGTGATGCTGAGAGATTGATGAGCACAGTGGCCTATGGTTGGGTGGAATGTTGCAATGACATAGCTAGTTGCGAGGAAGCTTCTTCTCAAGATAAGTACTTCTTGTATTTAACTCTGCAATGTATTTGTTTTGTAAATTATCATGAACATGTCGAATGCTTGAATGTGTTGAATGAGTTTTGCTTCCACTGTATAATTCAATATTATACATCTGCATGTGTATGTATTTTATTTTATATGTTATGGGGCTAGATTGCCCGGATTTGATAGCCGTGAAGTCACGTTCTCTCTCTGGTAGAGGGGTGGGAACGTGACATCTTGTATGGATTAAAGTTGATGAATCCAAATGTACATCATACATTGGTGTTTCTTTCACTTATGTGATATTTTACACTTCTATTACATTGACCAAATATGTGCCCATACAGAGATAATCTTCTTGATCAACTTCTAACTCGTTGTAAGATCAACATCTCGTGCAACAAATTAATTGTGGAGGTTGAAGATACAAGCTTGTATAGACATAGTGAATTATTTTCAAAGTAATGTGAGGAATAGTCTTGTTATTAGTATTCAGTCCAATAACTAGAACAAACAAATTAGTGCAAGGATTTGATGAAAAATTATATAGAAGTAATTTATGTGCCATCTAGAAAATGATTAGAGAAGTTCATTCTTCTGTAGAATTTTATGAAATAACTAAGTTGATCATTTGTTCCAATGCTTATTTTTTAAAGTTATTTATGTTATTTTTATTTTTCAAAGGACCTTAAAAAATTGGTATTTTACCTGAACTATATTCAATAGACCCTCACATTGTTGAGGTTCTTCCTAAGGAACCTAATGCACACAACTGTCCAATTTATTAAAAAAACTTGTTCAATGACTCGTATAAAATTTGGCACAATGCATATCTTACTTATGAGGAAATAGGTGCAGGGGGGACCCTCCTAGATCCCAATGGAAACACATTGGTAACATACAAATGGGGCATCTGATGGGCCACCAATAATCATGTAGAATGACATTCCCTCGTCATGGGATTATATTTCATTGTATCCCTTGGAATTCATAATGTTCTAATCTTGGTAGATTCCCTTTTTGTAATTTTGAAAACAAGGAAAAGGAAATGTAACAAAGATACGATCGTTCAAAGACTGCAATATCGAATCGTGGACCTACTTCAACAAATTCGAGAACCAAAGGTCATGCATATTCATCAACACAACAATAATGCAGTTAGCCGACTTACAAATCGAGCCACCAACTTGGAAAGGGGAGTATTAGTCCAAAATGGGACCACCAACACCACAAGGGGCTCCCTTATATTCTTTACTATGAGCATTCAATCATGGGATATACCAATTCCAATGTGCATGGATGCCACCCACTATTGTTTCAAAAATTGGGGTACTAGAGTTACTTCACATTTAATACAAGTACACATGAGAGAAGTCGTGTGATGTTCCTTCTCTTTGGAAATTATTTATCTAAGTTTAAGTTATATGGCGCTATTTGGTTTTATGTCAGATTCCTATGGGATTTATTTGGATGTGGATTTATATATCGATGTTCAAGGAGGCCTTTATGTGATTTGTTTGTGAGGGATACCCTGTGAAGTTCTAGGTCTTTACTTTTTTGGGTGTTGACACCTTGAACCTAGGAGATGGGTAGGTGATTTGTTTGGCAATGGGTTTCTTCCCATTCACATCTTTTTGAGGAGTCTTGATTATGGGTTCAATTAGGAGGTGTTTTGGAGCACTAGTCCTATTTCAATGATGAAGAAGTTAGAGTATCTAGATAAAGAGGAGTTGGTCTAGACTACAAGCTTGTGGAGAGGTTAAAGTTGATATCTAAAAACTAAAGTTGATTCTATGTCAGGTGAACATGCAACTCAAAGGGATAATGGATTCCAGTAAGTAGGTAAGTTCCCATGTTTCTCATTTAGATTAATCAGTTTGCTGATTTAGAGGGGCAAGTCAAAGTGTAGGGTTCTCATATTTAGAGGTTGCTCATAAATATTGATCTTCACCAAGAAATTTTGGTTGGTTGTCAAATAAGGTACACTTAGCATGCAATCTCTAGGCATGTGGATGAATACTTGTTCAACATTAACCCACCAATCTCATTATATACATATCCAATTCTCTCTTTTTTTAACAGTAACCAGAGAAGATTTATATTATAAAAAGAAGTTGAGCACAACCATCCTTACAAGATCTAGATTCAAAAACTGCTCTGCTCTATAAGAGCTTACTATGGCGAATAAACAAACTACAATGAAAAGAAAAATTCTGTTTTTTTTACTGGAATTGAGGTTGCCTCTGTATGGGTATTGCTTGACAAACTGTTTATTCAGAAATAAGTAGAAATACATAATATATCTAAGAAGAAATCAGCAGAACACAACACTTTTTTCAAAAAAATCCGAGGGAGAAAGCCTGTCATTTTTGCAATTTCTTAACCGTGCCTGATTCTGTGTTGTTCTCTTTGGTGCCGACACTTCATTCTCCATCTGGTAATGCTCATCAAAATAAATTTGCTAGCTGAGTAAACATGTAGAGATAGAAATAGGGTCTTCTTCCATGTTTCGAGTGCACCTGAATTCATTCATGGTGGTGGTATCATCGCTGCATGTGAAGTAAAGGCTTGAAGAATCCATAAGCTGTGGGTAGAGCCACTCCTTTATCACAATGAAGTTGACTGAGTAGCTATGATAGTTGAGGCGCATCGAAGGATACTTGCTCATGTGCTGAAGATGAGCAATGGTGGTGGGAGGGTGGTTAACCGTGATAGCTTTAATGACCAGTCAGATCTTCATGTTCATGAGAGTTCAAGATTTTTTATGTTTCCTTCCTGACATATCCAACTCTCTTAGACAAGCATAATGTAACATAAATGTCTAGTAAATTTAATGTGGTTGTAAGTCTCCTCAATTTCTCTTCTTTATGGTTCATTTTTGTGTTTTATCTTTAGGTTAGTTTGTAAAAAAAAATATATTTTTAGGCTATATCCATACTTGTTCTAATAGCCTTGAGGCTACATGTATATAGTAGATTATAGGGAAATGCACTAATGGATAATGGGTTGTTCTATGTTTTGGAATAAATTGTACCTTTTTTATTGTTTTCATCAACCCTTTAATACTAAATTACTACATGTTTCAGTTTTTAAAAAACTACATATCTTACCTGGGGAAACATTTATGGGCTAAATCCCATATTGGATTAATTTTCCATATTATTTTATGATTTTAAAACTATTTTTTTAATAAAATTATTCAAGTAAATTTTATAATATAAAATCATTTTACTTTACGAATTACCAAAATTATCTTTAAACAATATGAAATCCTTGTGAAATTGAATATCTTTCCAAAAATATCACCAAACCGTTTAGAATTGTAATTTTAAGAATCATTAAGACTCACCGTGGTCCACAATTTATGATAAGTATGGACCCTTATACTTTTCCTTGAGATTATTATCCTTGAATTGACTACTTAAGGTTGACTACTTAGGGTTGCTTGAAAAGTCACAAATATTATAAAGCTTGAAGAAGGAAAACATGCCTTATTCCAATCCCAACTATATGTCAATAACCAATCTCTTAACATCATCATTGTTAATGGAAATCATTAGAATATGGTTGTAGAAGATATATGCAAATCAATTAACTTGGATATGATGTTACTTGCACTTTTGATGGACATTTAAACAAATAAGGACCTTAAATGTAATATAAAAAAATGAGGATATAAAGGGTATTCATTGGCTATTCCTTAGTATTTTGTAAGTATTAATCCACACAAGAAAGAGGCAACATAGATAAGCTTATCCTTGAAAATATTGAAATAAAAATCACGAAATCGTTTAAATGTAGCCTCAATGAATTTGATAGATAAAGAGAATATATTTTCATCTCTTCATTGTTCATATCCTTTCTATTACAATAATTTTAAAATTTCGAGAAACATGAAATTATTTCTATGACTATTCGTATTTTGCATGCCAATATAGCAATTTATACAAGTATGCTCATGCATAGTGCTTTGAATTATTGTTTTATCTATGAAGTGGTTAGAATGCAAGGTTTTGTGAGATATATTAGTGAGACTAAATGTGTTCATGTTAAGATTTTAAAAGTTGATATGCCAAAACAAAAGGATCATTGAAAGACTAACAAACACAAAACAACAAAAGAGAACAAAAAAATTTATCCTCGGGAATCGTTGTGTGGAAGAAAACCAAGCAAAACTTCCTCAATATAGACTTAAACAAAGTAGAGTGTAAGACCCAAAATAATATGCTAGACTGCTTCCTTCACCTCAGTTGGACTGCTCCTTCTCTCTCTAGCTAAATTGCTTGAGTTTTGAGTGTGTCCAAATGAGGGAGGCGCCTCACATATTTATACACATCAACTGAGAAGCCTAATAACCCAACATGGCCAACTTCTCCTAACTTCCAAGGCCAACATGCAATATAGGTTTTACCTCAAGATTCACTTGACTAAATTGAAATACATCATTGACATCCTTAATCATAGGAAAAAAATATCTAAAAGGGGGAATAATAATAATAATAATAATAAATATAATATCTTATGTAGTTACATTTCTTTAACACTCCCTCTTAACAAGGAAGCTATTCTATCACAACAACACATCTCTACATCTGACTGGTAAGTTATACGTCATAGGAAGTTTTCAAAACTATATCAACATCATCATCATCCATGGAACATTATCATCATGAAGCATGACATAATCGTCTTGAGCATCACATATCGACACATCATCATGAGCATCATATCTCCCCACATTATCACGACCCTCACATCTCAACACATCATAAAAACCACCACATCTCGACACATCATTACGAGCATCACATCTCGGCACATCATCATGAGCATCAAATCTCGACACATCATCAAAAGCATCACATCTTGACATATCATCATGATAATCACATCTTGGCACATCATCACATAACATCATATCAAACATCATCATCTTAAGCATCACCTACAATAACACACATGCAAACACAACACAACACAACATTCACAAATTAATGTGGAATCATCCACACCATAATAAAAATGTTAGAATCACATCATCCATAAATGATTGTAGGAACACATTGTTTGCAACTGAATGCAAGACCACAACATCCGCAAATGAATGCAAAAACACATCGTTTGCAACTTAATGCAAGAACATACACAATGAATGTCAAACCATAACATATGCAAATGAATGCAAGACCACATCATCTACAATAGAATGCAAGACTGTCTGCAATGAATGTCAGACCACAACGTATGGAAATGAATGCAAGAAAACATCGTCGACTACCAAATGCAAGACTATCCAAAATGAATTTAGGACCAAAACTTTTGCAAATGAATGAAATACCACATTGTCTACAACTGAATGCAGTACCATCTGCAATGAATGCCAGACCACAACGTATACAAATGAATGCAAGACCACATTGTATGCAACTAGATGCAAGACCATCCACAATGAATGCTAGACCACAACATGTACAAAGGAATGCAAGAACACATCGTTTGTAATTGAATGCAAGATATTCCGTAATGAATGTTGGACCACAATGTCTGCAAATGAATGCAAGACCACATCATCCACAAATGAATGTCAGACCATCTGTAGTGTATGTCAAACCAAAACAACATATGTAGGAACTTCAAATGGCCTTCTCTATACTGGAATACCATTTCCATCACATCATCAATAAAAATCTTGGCATGATTCAATCCCTCTTTCCAATGAGGTCCTTTCGGACTACACCAAGCTTATTTAAAAAATATTTAAACTTCACACAAAATAGAGGCTTAGTCAACACATCTACAACTTGTCCCTCTGTAGAAACATACTAGAGCTTCAAATCTCCTCTCTACACCATATCCTGGATGTAATGATACTTTATTTCTATATGCTTTGACTTATCATGAAACATCGAGTTCTTTGTCAACTTGATGCATATCTGGCTATCACAACAGATATCATTCACATCCATCTTGGCTCAAACAATCCTGCTAATAACTTGTGAAGCCATACTTCTTCGCTACAGGATGAACATGCTGCAATGTATTCATCCTTGACTATACCAAGCACAACACTAGCATGTTTTCTACTAATCCATGAGATCACACCTGATCCCAAACTGAAACAACATCTTGAATTTCTCTTTACATATTCAACACTTCCTACCCAATATGAATCAGTATAGCCATACAATCTGAACTCACTGTTGACTGCATATATGAGTCCATAATCCAATGTAACCTTTAGGTACCTCATGCAGAAATAATAGCTTCAATGCTATGAGAAACTATGCTAAGAAGAAGCACAGGAAATAGATATTGCTACTAAGAATTCTCACAAGCATACACAGGAAAAATAAAGAGAAGAAAAGAGACTGAATCACATGAATGAAGAGATGAGTATTGGAGTGCATCCTTCCATTTAATAATGGTGAACAATAGTGTACATAAATAGTACATCCCTCATAGGAAAATCGAGTTGTATGGAGACAACTGATAAATATCAAAAAGGTTGACTTACCAAAATATAGCAAACCCCCATAGGTGGATAAAGCACTTCCCAAATATGTCAAAGATATCACGAATTAGCAAAAAAATTAGTGAGTTGTCAAGGGATATGGAAAAACATGCTAATCCTGGAAAATGGAGAGAAAGTCACGAAGGATGGGTTGGAAACAAAGGAACCTAGTTTCCTAGTTAACTAGCTTTACCTTATCCATAGAAAAGAAGGATAAACCAAAATTTGCTGTAAAGTGTTGTTTACTAATTCTAGATGTCCATAAAGTGGTCAAGATTAACCCAAAATAAAAAATAAATAATTCCTGGGGTATAGATGGCATGTGTTGAATTTAAGGTGCAAGTGGATGCCAACTTATAATTAAGCTAGTGGTTAGATAATTAATCAAATAATGATTAATTATTTTATCCCAAGTATTGCGTGAGTTTAATATATTCCAACACCTCATCACATGTTTTGTTGCAACTAAGTGAACATGCCGGGGCTCCACCATATACTGATTCAAGGTGTTTACAGCAAAACATATATCTAGTCTTATATTTTCAAATACACAAGTGAGCAAATAATATGTATGTATAGTGTGATATCTACTCTTTCTAAAGAGCCATCACTTAGTAGCTTCAGTTTTTTTACCATAGGCGTTTTCATTTCCTTGCACTCCAATATCCCAAATCTCTTTAGGATCTCAACTGCATATTTTCCTTGGTTTAGGAAAATCCCATTTTGGAACTGATATACTTCGAGACCTAGGAAGTAATACATCATGCCAAGGTATTTCATTTCAAACTCTGTCGCAATATTCTTATTACATTCGCTAATGAGATTCTCCTCACCTGTTAAAAATAGATCATCCACATATAATGGTAATATCATGATACCATCATATACAACCTTATAGTAAAGGTTGGAATATGTTTTACTTTTAGTAAATCCAAAGCTCACCAGGAAGCCATCAATTCTTCCATACCACTCTCTAGGTGTTTTTTTCAACCCATATAGTGCTTTCTTCAATATGCATACATGTATCTTCTTATTATGTGTCTCAAAACCTAGTGGTTTCTCAATGTACACTTCTTCTTCTATGACAACGTTTAGAAAGGTTGTCTTTACATCCATTTGATGTAACTTCCATTTCATTTTGGCTACTAAGGAAAGAATAGTTCTGATTGAAGTATATCTTGCTACTTGTGCAAAAGTCTCCTCATAATCAATCCTTTCCTTCTGAGAGAATACTTGTGCGACAAATATTTCTTTAAACGTTTCAATACTTCCATCTACTGAATGATTTGTCTTAAAAATCCATTTTGAATAGAACATTGATTTATCCTTCAGTATTGGAACTACATCCCAGAAATCATTCTTTATGATAGACTAGTATTCTTCGATCATGGAATCCATCCATTCCTTCTTCTTGGAAGCTTCTTCAAAACATGTGGATTCCTCATCAACAAGATTTCACATCAAGGCCACATAGTTGGAGTAGAGTCTTGGCCCCTTGCTTCCTCCTAGTGCACGATATCTGTGTGCTTATCAGATTATATCATGAACCGAAGTTGGTCTTCTCTTTGTTGAGATCATATCATGGGGTGTCTCCATGGGTCCTTGGGGTTCTTCCATGTTGTGATTTTCTAGTATGGGTTATTCTTAGCCATTTCTAACTGGTGGTTTACTGGATTCTACAGTTTTGGGATCCTCTTTCTCTTCTTCATGATCTGGCAGCATCTACATAGACCTTTCTATATTTGTTGAAATCTACATCTTCATCAAATGTGACATCTTTGTTGATATCAATTTGACGGAAGTCTAGAATATAGAATCTCTAATATTTTGATTGCTCATTGTATCCAAAAAATTTTCCCTTCTTTCTTGAAGGCTCCAACTCTGATATTTTCTACTTGGGAACATGTAAGTAGATAGGACATCCAAATATCTTCAAATGGATCACTTCGGGAACTTTCTCACCACTAAACGTTTCTTCTGGAGTCTTGTTCCCAAGATCACCGTGGAATATTATATTATTCACATAGACTGTGGTCCTTATTGCTTCAACCCATAAATGCATAGGTAGATCTTGATCATGGATCATGGATTTTACTACTTCCATGATATATCTATTCTTCCTTTCTTCCACTCCATTTTGTTGAGGATTATATGGTGTAGTAAGCTCCCTCTTAATCCCATATTCTTTACAGATGTCCTTGAATTCATTTGAAGTGAATTATTCTCCATTATATGATATCAAGGTCTTAATCATCCTTTCAGAGAGATTCTCGGCAAGAGCCTTAAACTCTTTGAATTTTTCAAATACTTCATCTTTTCCTTTCAAAAAGTATATCCAAGTCTTATGAGAGTTATCATCAATAAAAGAGACATAATAAACATAGCTTCTTATGGAATTAGATGACATTGGTCCACAAAAATATGAGTGGACAATATCCTTGATCCTCTTTGCTTTACAACTACTTCTTGGAAATGGGTTCTTGGTATTATTTCCTTGAGCATATCCTTTGCATACTCCTTCATGATTGATCTGGACCTATGGTATACCTCTGTATAGTCCCCCTTCTTCAACACCAATTACAACTTCATCATCTATTGTCTTTCCTTCCGACCACATAAGAACTTCACGATCTACAAAGGAAACTCTGAAACCTTTCTTGTCTAAAGTGGATAAATAAAGAAGATTCTTACTTATACTAGGAACATATAATACTTATTTCATATTCATGGAATTACCATATTTTATCTTATAAGACGATTCTCCAATTCCTTTTATGGGATATTTATAATAATCTCCAAGTTGCACCTTGCGTGGATAGTATTTTTGAGTAAGAAATGAGAGATAATATTCATGACCTACCATATGTTTGGGAGAACCACTATCTATGATCCAAGTTTCATTTCCATGAGAGACCGATCTTCTGAGGGATGAAATTAAGACATATTCCTCACTAGAGTCTTGATTTTCTCTAGCCTTCTCTTCATCTGAGTCATTCTCTTTGACTGCATGGGCATGGAACTTTCGGTTCTTCTTCTTGAACTTGTATTTATTAAGTGGAAAATTTATAGAAATGTGTCCCAAATTATGAGATGTATACCATTGATAAGATGAGTAATCTTTATTAGGATTCTTACTTATTTTGAAGTCTTGTGATCTTCTGGGAGGTGATCCTCGATCCTTCCATTTGTTTCTTCTATTCTTTGCCTGAGAATATAGAGCTTGATATTCATTATAATTTATCTTTTCTTCTCTATTTTCTATCCTTAATTCATGTACACATTCTTCCCATAGTTTGTTGAACTTTGTTCGCTTTCCTTTTGCAAATATTCCTTTGATGAAGGAATCCCATTCTCTTGGAAGACAATTTAAAGTGGTAATCACAACTTCCTCTTCTTCCACCATGTCACCAATGGATTCTAACTGTTCTTTGATATGAGATACTCTTGAGAAGTATGATTGCATAGATTCTTCCTTCTCTATCTTTACACCCTTGATTTGGTTTCTCATGGTCATTCTTGTGGAAATTAAGCCCAAACTTAGATCAATTGAACTCATAAAAATTGCTAGAAGACATGCAAAGATCCACTCAAAATTGGAGATTGAAATTGGTGCATAAAACTAAATTGCATTGCATAAGTGTACACCATACAAACTTATATATAAATAGGTTGTTCAAACATATCATTACATTATGGATTAAATACCTAAGGAGAGAAGTTGAATCCTCACAATAACAGGCTTACTAAAAGTAAAAAATCACCTTAGGTGCATAAAACACTTTCCAAATCAGTCCAAGAAGGTCATGAATTTGATGAATGATGTATGAATGGTAATAAGTGATGGAAATTAAATATACTCATTCTTTAAAGAGATAAAAATAAGGAGGATAGTTGTGCAAAAACACGGGAACTTCTATATGACTTGCTTTCACCCTTTTACCTTAAAGCTGCTGAAAAGCAGTCTAAGTCTGGATAAGGTTGGAAAGTGCACTTGATAAAATGGGAAGTATGTGTAGTTATCAAAATATTACCCATAATATTTTCAAGGAACTCTTGGAGGAATTTCTGGCAAGTTTTGACCAAGTGGTGTGAGTGGATGCAAGCTGGCTAGTATAGGACCTAGGAAATTAATAAAAATGATTAATTAATGTATCCTCAATATGGGAATGGGATTTTTATTATTCTAACACTCCCCTTAAGCTTCAATTATTTGAAATATAAGAAATATATCATATATATAGAGCCTAGAAACAAGGATTAGTCACCCTTTACATACTACTTGTTAATGAAAAACGAGGAAAGAGGCAAAACCACAAGGGGAAAATTCTCCCTCAAAACATGAACATGAAACCAAATTTGTGAAATATTGTCTTCAATCAGTATTCACCATGTGATCATCTATCCCAAGCATTGATTTTATATTTTTGAATGTCTTCTCATATAATTCCTTGGTGAGGATGTCTGCAACTTGCTCAGATGATGTGCAATAGTGCAGAGCAATGACCTCATCATGCACAAGTCCTCTGATGTAGTGGATATGGATATGTATGTGTTTGGTTAACTGCCTCTATACAGGGTCTATTGAGATTCAAATAAAAATTTTATTGTCACAAAATATGATAGTGGGAGTGTCAGATTCGATCCCAAACACTCAAAATATGCCTTGTAACCATACACATTGAGTAGCTGCATTTACAACTCCTCTATATTCTTCCTCTATAGAAGAAAGCGCAATGAAACTTTTCTTTTTACTTGAACAAATTATTGGCCCATTTTCAAGCATAAACATATATCCATAATTTTATTATATTTCAGTGTTATCAGCTTCCCAATCAGAGTCAGTAAAACCAACTAACTCTAGGTCTGATTTTGCAACATAGTGAATCACATGTGTCTTAGTTCCTTGCACAAAGTACAAGATTCTCTTTTCTTCCCTCCAATGGATATCATGTGGCTAATACATATGTATATATGCAACAATTACTGCATAATAAATAATAGTTCTAGTGTGAGTCAAATAGAGGAGACAACGAACTAGTTGTCTGTACATAGTATTGTTTTCCTAGGAAGTTGAGTTTGCTTCTTCAAGCTTAAATCCTAAGAGGAAAGGAGTCTTGAATAGCTTACAATATTTCATTTTAAATTTGTGTAGAATTTCTGAAGCATATTTTTACTGATGTACTTTTATTCCAATATCTGATTGAGAAATCTCAAGCCCCAAAAATTGGCTCAATAGTCCCAAATCGGTCATGGAGAAGGCGTGGTTCAAAGCATCCTTCAAGGAAGCAATTTATTTCATGGAACTTCCTTTAATAAGAAGGTCATCCAAATACAATAAAATAATAAGAATTGAACTATGAATCATCTTAAAATATACATTTGATCATACTTGCATTTACAAAACTTCTTTGATAGTAGAAAGCCATCAATCTTGTCATACCAAGCTCTGGGAGCTTGTTTTATCCCATATAGTGATTTCTTCAATCCGCACACAAGAGATGGATTAGTAAAAAAACCTTCTCGTTGATGCATATGTGTCTCTTATTTTATATCTCCATGTCTAAAGGAACTCTTCACATCCATGTAATGTACCTCCTATTGATTGGACGTTGCAATGGACAAAACTAGCCTTATAGAATCCATCTTTGTCACTGGTACAAAGAAATCATTGTAGTCAATGCCTTGGAATTGGGAGAATCCCTTGGCCACTAAAATTTTCTTATACTTCATAGGATATACATCAACATCAAAATTTTTCTTGAATACCCATTTGCACTTCACTAGCTTTCTCCCCGATGGAAGATTGATTAGTTCCCATGTCTCATTCTTTGGAGCAAATGTAATTCTTCTTTCATGGTTTTTTTCCATATTGGATATTTGGAATATTATTCATATGTTTGTGGATCAGATTCAATCATCATATAACACTTCTCAGCAAATCATGGGTCCTTGACAGAAAGGGCACTCTTGAATTGAGATCTAGTTCTTCTAGGATCACTAGGATTCCTAGCTAGTTCCCTAGCTGCTTGAATGGTATTTGCTTCCCATTTTGGTATTGTGGGAGTGTTAGGGTATGAAATTAAATATTCATTATCATTTATATCAGAATAATAAAACTTATTATAGTCTTCACTTACAATTAGAGGTGGTAGAGGTGATGAGGATTCTCCAGTTTCTGTTGCTCGAATAGGCTCATATGCCAATTGAGAACTCCTTTCACTGAAGTATTTTTGAGTGTTCATGTTTATCAATTTGTACCATTTGGAATATTTTGAATACCCAAAAAATAGGCATTCTTGATTTTGGTGTTCCAAATCCTTTCTCTTTTCAGGTGGAATTCTAGCCCAAGCTTTAGAGCCAATTAAAATATTGAAGTGTGACACATCAAGCTTGTGTCCACTCCAATTTTAGAAAGGAGTGACTCCATCCAAGGATTTGTGAGGAAACCTCTTCTGGATAGAGGATGCATAGTTGATTTCTTCAGCCCAAAACTTTGGTGGAAATGTTTTATACTCCATCATGCAAGTGGCCATCTCTTTGAGAGATCTATTCTTCCTTTCAACAACACCATTAGCTGAGGTGTGTAAGGAATAGAGTGTTGCATATGGATACCTGAATCTTCACAAAATTGTATGAACTCAGATTTGACATATCATCATGATTATCAGATCTGAGAACTTTGAGCTTTCTTCCAGACTGGTTCTCTACTAGAGCTTTAAATTTCTTGAAGAGGTCAAAAAATTCTGACTTGTGCTATAGGAAGAAGACCTGAAAATATCTAGAAAATTCATCAATGAAGTTTAGGACATATTTTTCTTGACTCATTGATATATGAGGAAAAGGACCATATATATCACTATGAATAAGCTCAAGAGGTGCATAGGTTCTCTCATGGATGAATCTTTCATTCTTGTGCTCTAGGTGTTTTGCTAGAATACATCCTTGATAGACTCCTTTATAAAACTTGATTTTGGGTAAACATATGACCATATATTTGTCACATAAATCAGATAAATATTTGTAGTTAACATGAGTGATGAGAGAAGATATGGTCATGCCATAGCTTTATATCTTCATTAACATGAGTGATGAGAGAAGAGGGGTTAGAGTAGGGGCCGCATGAAGTGTGAGAACTTGTATACTTTAGAGTTATGATCAACATAATATTGTGTTATGACTCTACCTTTCAAAATATCCATGATTTCAACATTATTGGGAGTGAATACAACCTTCACAGGTGACCCAGTGTAATTCATCTGATAGACTAGAAAGAGATTGGTAGCAAGACCTGGGACATACAAAATATTATTGAAAGAACCATGGTCAACATCTATTCTACCCTTCCCTTTACATTCAATTTTAGAATAATCCCCCAATACAATCTTAGGACTATTTGAATCCTCAAGAGAGGATACGGCCTCCCTTGACGAAGGCATGTGTCTTGAAGATCCAGAATAAATGATAAAGGAAGATGATCTTACAATTCTTGCAACCAGTGCATGAACTCTCTCCTTGTCTTCAAAATTTGGTGTACCCTCTTTCTTCTTTGCACCTTCAAGAAGATAGATGTTGTGCTTTTCAAGAAGTTAAGTCAACATATCAATTTGTTTCTTCATGCAAGATCTCTCTGGATGGTATCCCTTACCACAGTATGCACACTTGCTCATTTCACCTGTACATTTATTCTTCTGGGAATTATTCTTGGAGCTTGAAGACTCCTCAGAAGACTTGGACTTGGATTTATTTTGAATAGTAGGATTCTTTGGATTAGACTTCTTCTTTCCTTTGGAATCCATATTTGAATCTCCAAAAACCAAAGCTTGATCTTTGGAAGGTTTGATGGTGCCAATCACCAACTTATATTGCTCCTCGGTAAAAGATTCCATGAAATATGTAAGTGAAGGCATATTCCAGTTTCGAACTATTAACTTGGTGGTATGGGAGGTCGATACAAACACATAATATGTAGGACCAAGATTCAAAAGCATTCCAATACTAGTTGTTCATCTTTCTTTTCAATACCACACTACTTTAACTGAAGAACAAGAGATTTGAACTTGGAGAAGTAGACTTGTAAGGACTCAAAATTTCTTGGAATCAATGAGACAAGCTCATTCTCCAGTGAACGTCCCCTCATTTAATTTGTCTTTTCAAGTAAGGTTTGGAGTTTCTCCCATACTTAATTTGGTGATGTCAATCCATCACGATAGAAAAGAAGGTCTCTGGAAACGCTGAGACATAAGAGACCATAATCCTTATCCCTCCTATTGTTCCACTTGATATTCTCTACAGTAGCATTAGTATTAGCCTCAGTTTCCATGGTCTCTCTGAACATGTCATTTCTCCTCATAAAAATATCCATATGTTCCTTCCATTCGAAGTAGTTGAATGGAGTCAAGATGATATGGTGAGATTCACCAATTTCTTCAGTAGCTGCGCCCTAAGGAAGCCTAGATGTGCTCATTGAGAGAGTGATGATCAATAATGAAAAATAAATAAGAGAGGATAACAATATACCTAAAGGAGCTCTGATACCATGTGGAAATTAAGCCCAGAATTAAATCAAATGAACTCACAAAAATTGCTATAAGACATGCAAATATCCACTCAAAATTAAAGATTGAAATTGGTGCATAACACTAACTTGCATTGCATAAGTGTACATCATCCAAACTTGTATAAAAACAAGTTTTCCAAACATATCATTACATTAGGTATTCGAATTCCTAAGGAGGTAAGTTGAATCCTCACAATAGCAGGCGTACTAAAAGTAAAAAATCCCTCTAGGTGCATAAAACACTTTCCAAATCAGTCCAGGAAGGTAACGGATTAGATGAATGATGTATGAAATATAATAAGTGATAGAAATTAATTATACTCATGTTTTCAAGAGTGAGAAAAATGGAGGACGAGTTGTGCAAAAAAAGGGCAGTTTCTATATGACTAGCATTAACCTTTTTACCTTAAAGCTACTGAAAAGAAGTCTAAGTATGGATAAGGAAGAAAAGTGCACTTGAAAAATTGGTAGTCTGTGTAGTTGTCAGAGTCTTATCCAAATTTTTTTGAAGGCTCTCTTGTAGGAATTTTTGGAAAGATTTGACCAAGTGGTGTAAGTGGAGTCCAACTAGCCAGTATAGGACCTAGGAATTTAATCAAAATGATTAATTAATGTATCCTAAGTATGGGAATGGGTTTTTGATTATAATTATAACACCCCCCTTAAGAATAAATTATGTGAAATATCATAAATATATCAGAGATATAGGGCCTAGCAACAAGGCTTAGTCACCCTTTACATACTGCTTGTTCATGAAAAACAAGGAACGAGGAAAAACCACAAGGGGGAAATCCTCCCTCAAAAAATGAACATGAAACAAAATTTGTGAAATCTTGTCTTCAATAATTCCTCACCATGTGATCAGGTGTCCCAAGCAGTCATTTTATATTTTTGAATATATTCTCAGATAATTCCTTAGTGAAGATGTCTACAACTTGTTCAAATGATGTGCAATAGTGCAGAGCAATGACCTCATCATGCACAAGTCCTTTGATGTAGTGCACATGGATCTCTATGTTTTTGGTTCACTACCTCTATATAGGGTATGTTGAGATTCAAATAGAACTTTTATTGTCACAAAATATGACAATGGAAGTGTCAGATTTGATCCTAAACTCTCTCTATATTCCTTGTAACCATACACATTAAGTAAGTGCATTTACAACTCCTCTGTATCTGCCTCTGTAGAAGAAAGTGCAATGCCACTTTGATTTTTACTTGACCATATTATTGGTACATATGCAAGCATAAATAGATAACCAAAATTTTATTTTCTATCAGTGTTCTCACCTTGTTGCAGATGCAACCATTCTCCCCAAATTTCTTAAATTTTGGGCCCCTCCTCATGATTTTGCATTGTTTTAATCGTTGGATCCTTTGAGTTTTGGTCGTGTTTTAATTTTAGATGATTGTAACTCTCGCCCAAGGTTCGAATTTTGATTGCATTTGGAATTTATGGTGAGTCACAGATTCTAAGTTTGTTTTCGCTTGTTGATCGAACCAAGTGTTCTTTGTTGTGGGTCGTCGTTGCGGAGGTATAACAGGTTTCTGTCCGTTGTTGAGTTTGAGAAGCTGTCCAAAACACTTAAATCATTTTTATACATCGGGCGTTGAAAATATGTTTGATCGGAGGCCATTACCTTTTCGTTCCCACCGTTGCGGCTCTCAAAGCAACTCAGCACCCGAAGTCCAAAACGCTCCGCCAGCCGATGCGTTAGTCTTTAGTTGCTTGCCCATACCTTTTCTTCTTTCGCTGTTGCGGCCGGGAAAGCCATTTAGCATACGATGTAAAATGTCTTTCGAATTCCAATTGGGAGTCTTCCCACCCTCAGGTCTCGTGTCCCTAACCTTTTCGCTTCCACCGTTGCGGCTCTTAAAGCATTTAGCCACCTGAAGTAAAAAAGCGCTCCGCTGCCGATGCGTGTTGACTTTTCGTCGCGTGCCCGTAGTTGTGCCCCTTCCACCGTTGCGGTTGGGAAAACCATTTGGTGTCCGATGTCATTATCCTTCCTACGATTGAGTTTTCCCGCCCTCCCGTCGCATGCCTGTAGCCTTTACTCTTTCGTCGTTGCGGTTGGGCAGAGCTTTCGCTTCCGATGTCGGTTTCCTCCTGTTTTTCGCAGTTGGTGTTTTTATCACGAGCCCGTGGGAGGACGAGGTAGTGTTGTTGGAATTTGTAAGATGATGATGGCGCACCTGGTCTTTTCTTGTGGATTAGCTGTTTCAGTAATATAACTTGCTGCTTTGTTTTGGAACACAAATCCAATGAATGATGCATGTTGGTTTATTTGCAGGTGGACTCAAGGGATTGGTCGAATTACCAAGGCGACAAAGGCGCCGACCCAAAAAGAGCTATCAGTTACTAAATAGTTCATGAATGCATAACAGACAACATAGAAGAATATGAAACGTTCGAGAAACCAAAAGGTCATACGTTTGGAGGGTAGACCAAGCGGTCTATAGTTATAGTTTAAATATTTGAAAGTAGAACTTAGACGGGAGGACTTTTTCCCTGGAAAAACTTGTACATCATTTGCTTGTAAAAGGAACTATTTCGTTTTACAATCAGAAACTGCAACTTTTGCTTGCTGGAGAAAGTGAAATGTGGAATGTATCAATGTGATTAAATGAACAATGTTGATGAGGAACTATTTTGTTTTCAGCTTTGTTTCATTAACTGCGAGAGTGTTTAACTTCCTGAACCTATGTTCTTGTTGAATGTTCTTCAGTATATTTTGTGATGTTTTCCGCTGTGAGTAATAAATGTTGTCTCTAAACAATTGGCTATCTGGTTGTTCAAATATCTCTAATTGTTCATGTGTATTGAAAGAAGTATCAGCTATCTGTAACTCTTCATAATGCATGTACAAAGTATTTTACTCACCAATGAATGATAATCCTGCTCCCTGGGGATAGTTTAGGTAGTTAGTTTTAATTTCTTGTTGTATGTGATTTAGATGCTTGTGAATGCTAAGACGAGAGGTAAGAACCTGCGCATCATGTTGTGAATGCTCCTTGCATCCTTCATCACCCTGCATTGTTAATTAGGCACTTGCATTTCATAGCTTAAGTCAAAATACAAAAAACTCGGTGGACCGGGCCGTAACCGGTAAAGCCCTTTGTTTTGTACTTGACCTATGGTAGCCGGACTGCAAACCGGATGGATTCCCCACACCAAACAGTCACAGGATAGTTGGGAACATTGATTGGGGAGAATCCCTTTCTGTTGTTTCCTGCGAATTTTCAGGCCTCAACAGTTCTGTTGCTAGAAGGAGGGCTGCCAGTGCATGGCTGGCCGAGGAAACCCGTTTTCCCAAAATTATTCCACTAGTAACAGTTCTGAAAGCAGTGGGCTTCACAATCCAATTCCGGAAGAAAGAGAACATCTATATTCTGTTGGAAATGAAGTTGTTAATGATCTGAGAAGACACACCAGGGCATATGTAAAGAAGATTGGAGGATTGCCAATCATCCCTGAATTGCCCAGAAGAGAATATAAAAGGAAAGATCATCCTATAGTATAAGACTCAGTGTTGGTTGGAGATTGGGAAGAACTTGTAGAAATAGCCTTATAGGAAGTTGTGCTACCTTTGAATCAAGAAGTCCCAGATACCCCTCACAGTTCTCCTGCTCATACTCCAGTTGGCTCACCTCCTCATTCTCCACCTAGACTCATGGCCGGAGTAAATACAAATCCACCACCTAACCCACCAAATCCACCACCTGCTTGGAGAGCCAGATCACCATTAAACCTGACACCTCCTTTACACGACCTACCTCAATCCTTTGACAAGATGTTGCCCAAGTTCGACCCAAATGAGAAAATATTAGTAGATGATCACCTACAAAGTTTTTACTTGGCAATTGAAGGATTAAGGGCCGGGGAGTATGAAGATGTAGTCTGTAGACTGGTCCTGCATACCCTTAAAGGAGCTGCGGCATCATGGTAATTTGGGTTGCCTGCTAACTCTATCCCTGATTGGGATACCTTCGAAAGAATTTTCAGAAGTAAGTATGCAACTCAGACAACTCATGCAGCCCTCATGAAAGGGCTATGCGCCTTGAAGAAAGAAAGAAAGGAAAAGGTGCACAGTTTCACACAAAGGTTTGCAGCCTATCTCACAAATTTTTCTAAAACGGATAAAACTTCAGACAAAGTTCTGATCGAATATTATACTTCAGCTTTAGGCCTTGATTTGGCCATGTTTTCCAAAGGTAGGGCCAAGCCTACTTTGACCGAAACCTATGAAGAGGCAGAAGTAGTGGAAGCTGAAAGAGAAAGTATTGAAGATTATCCAGAACAGTCAGGAGAGAAAGGTGCGGGAAGAAAAGCCTTATTGTTTACTCAGACTAAGGAAGAAAAGTCACCAGATTTGGAAAATATGGCCAAAATGATGCAGAAGCTTTCCAACAAAATCATAGATTTGGAGAAAGAGAAGGAAACAAAAAATTTTTATAGGCCCTACTATAAGAAAATGGAGGATAACAATCAGTCTCAACCTCCTCCTCACAATACTGCATCTATGAATTTAACAGAAGTAGGAATGGACAATTTTTGCACTTTCCACCAGCAGCCACACTCTGAAAAGAATTGTCCTCAATGGATAAATTCGATGACGTTGGTCATGAATCAGCTGCTGGATTCTAGATTAACAAAAGATGGAGATGAAAAGAAAAAAGAGAATACTACATCAACAAAGGAACAAGAAGAGGAAACCACGGTTTTGTGGGATTCTGTTTCGTTATTTGATGCTGAAGAGGAAAAGAATCAGGGCTACAAGGACGTCATGGAAACCAACGTGGCAACAAGGAGCAAAGGGCCAATTAAAGAAAACAGTCTCATTCTACCAAATATCAAAAGGCTACAAAGAAATGTAAAGAAATTTCAAAATAAATCCTTAGCTGATAAGATTCCAGAATTCACTATTACCAGCCAAGATCCAAAGCATAATAATACATTGGCTAGGCCAAAGGAAGGAAAGATAAATGATGATAAACCTCATCCCATTGAGCAGCCGATGGATTATGACATCGTGGAGGATTTAAAGAAGGTAAAAGCGAATGTTCCACTATTTGAAATGTGTAAAGGGCCACAGCAAAAAGAAAGACTATTGAAAGCACTTGAAGCATCGGATGAGAAGCTGCCCACTGACAATCAACCTCAGGAAGAAGAAGAAATTGGAGAGACCAGCGTTGGAGGTAAGTCTAAAAGAAAACATCCACCTTTCCTCCTCACGTTTGAAATTTTCAATCATAATGTACATAATTGCTTGGTAGACTCAGGGGCGTCGGTTAATGTTATGCCCATATCAGTCTGTAAAAAGATCAATGGGCAGCCTAAGCCATCCATGTGGAGGGTGGTCCAATTGGATAGAACGGATGTGAAGGTAATTGGTGAGATGGAAGATGTCCTAGTCCGTCTGGCATCAAATGATAAAGTGTTCCAAGTCATTAATATTGTGGTGGCTGATATACCAGACGCTTATGGTCTTGTCCTGAGTAGAGATTGGTCGGCCAAATTAAATGGATATTTCGCCTCAGATTGGTCGCATCTGTGGTTGCCATACAAAGGGAGTCCGAACCAGATTAAGATTCTGAGAGAACCTCACATGAAGTACAATGTTACTCAACTGGAGGAGAAGAATGTACCATTGGATTCTGTATTGGGAAACTATTTTATTGAGTTGGAACCAGGAAATTACCAAGCAGAAGAAGCCAACAACACATCTGATACCTAGCCTGATCTCCTTCGATTCTCACAGGCTGATGAGATTGATTGTAATATAGTAAGCTTAGTAGTAGGAATAGATTCACCTTCAGTAGTTAGTGATTTTTGGACTTTGTTTTTTGATGGCTCTAAGACTTTAGAAGGGTCAGGAGCCGGCTGTATCTTGATCGATCCCCAGAAGAATAAATATTTTCTCTCATGTAGATTAGAGTTTGATTGTACTAATAATACAACTGAGTACGAAGTGCTGGTGCAGGGACTAAAGAAAGCGATTGAATTAAAGGTAAGTAATCTAAAAGTTTTTGGAGATTCTGAAATTATTGTGAAAAAAATCCAGAATCAAATACATTGTGTTTCTCCTCACTTAAAGGCTTACCAGAATGAGGTATGGGATTTGCTTAAATGTTTTAATGCATTCAATATTATTTCAATTCCAAGGCTTAAAAATGCAGCAGCTGACCTGTTGGCCACATCAGCAGCTAGGTTGGTACCCACTAATAATCGATGCTCTGTTGAATTACTTTTCAGGCCTTCTGTACCTGATATGATTATGAACCTAAGAGTGTTCGATGATGACCAGCAGATTATAGAATGTTTAACAAATGACGAGGGGTTTAAAGGAGAAATCATTGACGATGAAGAACATCATGCTGAACTGAAGTATGACAATTTCATTCCTAAAGGAGTCAGAATGTTAGAAAAAATGTTCAATTTAAATGAAAAGTTCAGAAGACCAGCCAACGTGATGACCCACAGCTCATCTCTACAGTTCGAGCTGATAAATTTAGGGACTGAAACGAATCCTAAATTTGTGAATCTCGGCAAATGTTGTTCACCAACAGAAAGAGATAAGTTCGTCAGTCTGTTTAAACAATATAAAGATGTTTTCGCATGGACGTACAAAGATCTGAAAACATACGACACCAGCATCATTAAGCATGTTGTCCCCATCAAAGCAGGCATCAAGCCATATCAGCAACCTTTAAGGAAAATGCATCCAAAATTGGAACCACTGATTCAGAGTGAAGTGAAAAAATTATTGGATGCTAGAATCATTTTAAAGGTCAGACACTCGGAGTGGGTATCAAATCTGGTACCAGTGAGAAAAAAATCCGGAGAAATCAGACTCTGCGTGGATTTCAGGAACTTAAACCGTGCTTCAGACAAAGATAACTATCCTGTTCCACCCATGGAGCAATTGCTACAAATGGTCTTAGGTTCTGAATTGTTTTCATTATTAGATGGTTTCTTTGGCTACAATCAACTATTAGTAGCCGAAGAAGACAAATTGAAGACCACGTTCAGGACCAAATGGGGAACCTTTGCCTACAGAAGGATGCCTTTTGGGCTTATAAATGCTGGAGCGACGTTTCAGAGGGCTATGGACATAGCTTTCTGCGGATTGATTGGCCGTAGTGCTGTAGTGTACCTTGACGATATTACAATATTCTCGAAGAGAAGAGAAGAACACGCATTTCACTTAAGGCAAATTTTCGAACACTGTCGAAAATATGGCATATCACTCAATCCTAAAAAGTGTGTGTTCGCTGTCACAGAAGGCAAGTTGCTAGGTCACATAGTTTCAAAGAAAGGAATCTCTATAGATCTAGAAAGAATCAAGGCTATTGAACAAATCCCCTTGCCCCATAATAAAAAAGGGATGCAATCATTTATGGGAACTATAAATTTTGTGCGGATATTTGTGCCTGATTTCGCTCAGATTGTCAAGCCATTGCAGTAGATGGTGAAGCAAAATGCACAGTTCAAATGGACTGAGATTGAAAAGAATGCTTTCAGCCAAATCAAGACTGTTGTTGCACACGAACCCTCCCTGAAAAGCCCATATTTTGATAAAGACTTTATCCTGTATACCTTTGCATCCGATGATTCGCTAGCAGCTGTGCTTACGCAAACGGAAGATGGGGGGGATGAATTCCCAATATCCTTCATGAGCATTGGTCTACAAGGGGCTGAATTAAATTACCCAGCCATTGATAAGCAAGCTTATGCAGTATTCAAAGTAGTTAAGCAATTCAGGCCTTATATTTTAAAAAATTGAACAAAAGTAATAGTCCCCTACCCAGTGGTAAGGTCCCTTCTCATACAGAAGGAGTTAGGAGAAAGAAGGGGCAACTGGGTTATAGCTCTTCAAGAGTATGACCTTGAATTCAAATCAGCCTCTATAGTCAAAGGACAAGGGTTGTGCAAACTGATGACCGAGAATGGGAACAATGGAGAACACGCCTGGGAAGATGAAGCCGAATTACATGTAATAGAGGTATGTCCTTTGTTTACAGCTCCCAAGTCTTGGTATAGAGACCTTGTGCATTACTTGTAGGCAGGGATGTTTCCATAACATTGGAATTCCAAGCAAAGAAGAGCGCTGCATCTTAAATCAGCTTCCTATCAACTCGTTGAAGGAGTATTATTCAGAAAGAATTATGATGGGGTTCTTCTCATATGCTTAGAAAAGGAAGATGCGAAGAAAGTAATGACAGAGTTGCATGACGGGCCTGCTGGGGGACATTATTCAGGAGATACTACATCCCACAAAATCCTCGGGGCAGGTTACTATTGGCCTACACTCTTCAAATATGCACACGCACATGTCAGGAAGTGTGATATTTGCCAAAGGTGTAGCGGGAGACAACCTAAAGCAGAAACACCCCTAAAGCCTGTGATGATCACGGAACCATTCAAACAATGGGGGCTGGATATTATTGGAGAAATAAAACCGAATTCCTCCCTGCAGCACAAGTACATTCTGACCGCGACTGATTATTTCACTCGCTGGGTCGAAGCTATCCCGCTGCGCAAGATAAATGAAGACGAAGTCATCAGCTTCCTGCAGGATCATATCATGACCAGGTTTGGAGTTCCAGTTTCGTTAGTCTTTGATAATGCTAAGTACTTTTCATCAATTAAATTGACTGCTTTTTCTCATGATAAAGGGATAGAATTGCATTATTCTGCTAATTATTATCCACAAGGAAATGGCCTGGCTGAATCCTCTAACAAAAACATGATTAGAATTTTAAAGAAGACTGTAATAGAAAACCAGAGGAGTTGGCATGCAGCGCTACCAAACGCCCTTTGGGCCGATAGAGTCACCCCCAAGTCTGCGATAGGAGTGTCACCGTATACCCTTGTGTATGGTAAAGAATCCATTCTTCCCCCGAATATCATGTTGTCCTCTTCCATAATAACTCAAGAGTCTTGAGGGTCGGATGATGAAGTTTTGCAAATAAGGATATATAATCTCCTGAAAGCAGAAGAGGCTAGATCTAAAGCCAGAGAGCGCTTTGAGCAACATCAGGGGGTAATAAAGAGATGGTTCGACAAACATAAGGCTGGAACAAAAGACTTGGAGGTAGGTGATTTGGTTCTCAAATGGGATCACCCCCATTATGAGAAAGGAAAGCATACTAAATTCCAGCAGTTGTGGGTAGGCCCTTATCAGATAGCGGCAAAGCTTGGCCCTTCTACTTATAAGTTGCAAGATCTGCAAGGATGGGAAGAGAACTTACCAGTAAATGGTTTGGTTCTCAAGCCATATTTTTCCTGAGTTTGTTTGATTTCTTCTGTCTTGTATATAAATAATCTGTTCGGCCCGTCTTTTGAGTCATGTTTTCCAGTTTGCTTTAGTTTGAGATTTCTCGGTTTCAATAAAGGGAATGAACCCGCGGTTGCATGGAGAACATCAAAATGTTGGGAATGATGAACATTTTTGGGTCTCAGACTGTGTGTTGCTAAAATAACTTCTTCCAATTTAGCAGTTTTCTCGAATAAGCTCTGTGTGCATTGAAGTCCTGCTTAACCCCTGTGAAATAAACCGGATTCGAAGAGTCTAGAATACTATGTTGAGGCTCCATCCACGTCACACTTAAAATGTTCTAAGGAGCGACAGCTGAAGACCCATGGAAAGGAGCAAGGTAAACAACATATTAAATATAAATGATCCCATGCCAAGAAATGAATGCCAAAAGGCAAATAAGAATAAAAAAACTCCTATGAAAGCATCATGCATCAAAGCAGATGCTGAATCATAAGTACTAAATTGCCGAAAGATCCTCTCTGTCCATGAGCCGAAACATGAAGTACACCACTCACACAAAAGGACACTATGGGATAGAGGATCCTGAATTAAAATTCAGTAAGAAATGCATGCAGGAGGACTCATATGAACAGGGACAAAAGTCCAGAAGCACAAAAAGTGCTAAAATGGCATGGGAACGAGGAACAAATGAATATTTCTATTTACCATGTGCTACAATCCTGTGGTGTCCAAGCTATCAGATACCTGAAGACAAAGGTAATAATGAAACTCATCCTTTAGCCTCAACAGAGTTATCTGGACTTGAAAACCTTGGTTTCCACTCTCCCAAATTGGACTATTATCAATGATTGAAGGTACACACTTTCGGCATTCGAGAAATCCAAATAGTTGGAAGAATTCAATAGGATGCATTTGTTGTTAAAACGGCCTGTCACTCAAAGATTAATCGCCCAAAGATCTAGGTTCACCAGGTAATCGCCAATTGTTGCAGCTGCAACCGTTCTCCCCAAATTTCTTAAATTTTGGGCCCCTACTCATGATTTTGCATTGTTTTAATCGTTGGATCCTTTGAGTTTTGGTCGTGTTTTAATTTTAGATGATTGTAACTCTCGCCCAAGGTTCAAATTTTGATTCCGTTTGGAATTTATGGTGAGTCGCAGATTCTAAGTTTGTTTTCGCTTGTTGATCGAACCAAGTGTTCTTTATTGTGGGTTGCTGTTGCGGAGGTATAACAGGTTTCAGTCCGTTGTTGAGTTTGAGAAGCTGTCCAAAACACTTAAATCATTTTTATACATCGGGCGTTGAAAATATGTTTGATCAGAGGCCATTACCTTTTCGTTCCCGCCGTTGTGGCTCTCAAAGCAACTCAGCGCCTGAAGTCCAAAACGCTCTGCCATCCGATGCGTCAGTCTTTAGTCGCTTGCCCATAAATTTTCTTCTTCCGCCGTTGCGGCTGGGAAAGCCATTTAGCATCCGATGTAAAATGTCTTCTGACTTCCGATTGAGAGTCTTCCCACCCTCAGGTCTCGTGTCCCTAACCTTTTCGCTTCCGTCGTTGTGGCTCTTAAAGCATTTAGCCACCCAAAGTAAAAAAAGCACTCCGCTGCCAATGCGTGTTGACTTTTCATCGCGTGCTCGTAGTTGTGCCCCTTCTGCGGTTGTGGCTGGGAAAACCATTTGGCATCTGATGTGATTATCCTTCCTGCGATTGAGTTTTCCCGCCCTCCCGTCGCATGCCTGTAGCCTTTACTCTTCCGCCGTTGCGACTGGGCAGAGCTTTCACTTCCGATGTCAGTTTCCTCCCGTTTTCCGCAATTGGTGTTTTTATCATGAGCCCGTGGGAGGACGAGGTAGTGTTGTCGGCATTTGTAAGATGATGATGGCGCACCTGGTCTTTTCTTGTGGATTAGCTGTTTTAGTAATATAACTTGCTGCTTTTTTTTGGAATGCAAATCCAATGAATGATGCATGTTGGTTTATTTGCAGGTGGACTCAAGGGATTGGTCGGATTACCAAGGCGACAAAGGCACCGACCCAAAAAGAGCTATCAGTTACTAAATAGTTCATGAATGCATATCAGACAACATAGAAGAATATGAAATGTTTGAAGGACGGAAAGGTCCAGCAGTTACCCAATTGATCATGAGCATACGAAGAAAAGATGGAGAGAAGATTATGAAACGTTTGAGAAACCAAAAGGCCATACGTTTGGAGGGTAGCCCAAGTGGTCTACAGTTATAGTTTAAATATTTGAAAGTAGAACTTAGACGGGAGGACTTTTTCCCTGGAAAAACTTGTACATCATTTGCTTGTAAGAGGAACTATTTCGTTTTACAATCAGAAACTGCAACTTTTGCCTGCTGGAGAAAGCGAAATGTGGAATGTATCAATGTGATTAAATGAACAATGTTGAAGGGGAACTATTTTGTTTTCAGCTGTGTTTCATTAACTGTAAGAGTGTTTAACTTCCTAAACCTATGTTCTTGTTGAATGTTCTTTAGTATATTTTGTGATGTTTTCCGCTGTGAGTAATAAATGTTGTCTCTAAACAATTGGCTATCTGGTTGTTCAAATATCTGTAATTGTTCATGTGTATTGAAATAAGTATCAGCTATCTGTAACTCTTCATAATGCATGTACAAAGTATATTACTCACCAATGAATGATAATCCTGCTCCCTGGGGATAGTTTAGGTAGTTAGTTTTAATTTCTTGTTGTATGTGATTTAGATGCTTGTGAATGCTAAGATGAGAGGTAAGAACCTGTGCATCACGTTGTGAATTATCCTTGCATCCTTCATCACCCTACATTGTTAATTAGGCACTTGCATTTCATAGCTTAAGTCAAAATACAAAAAACTCGGTGGACCGGGCCGTAATCGGTAAAGCCCTTTGTTTTGTACTTGACCTACGGTAGCTGGACCGCAAACCGGACGGATTCCCCACACCAAATAGTCACGGGCTAGTTGGGAACGTTGACTGGGGAGAATCCCTTTCTGTTGTTGCCTGCGAATTTTCAGGCCTCAAAACACCTTTCAAATTAAACCCGATACAACCAACTAACTCTAGGTCAGATTTTGCAACATAGTGAATCCCATGTGTCCTGGTTCCTTGCACAAAGTGCAAGATTATATTTCCTTCCATCCAATGGATATCATGTGGACACTGCATAAGAAATATCAGGTATATTGTGAGTCAAATATAGGACACAACCAACTGGTTGTCTGTACATAGTATTTTTTCCGAGGGAGTTGATTTTTCTTCTTCAAGCTTAACTCCTGAGAGGAAAGGAGTCTTTCTTGGATTAAAATATTTAAATTTAATTTTTTTTATCAGGAATGAAGCATATTTGTATTGATTTAATTTGATTCCAAGATCTGATTGAGAAATCTCAAGCCCCAAAAATTGGCTCAACAGTCCCAAATTAGTCAAGTAGAAGGCATGGTTCAAAGCATCATTCAAGGAAGAAATTTATTTCATGGAACTTCCTCTTATTAGAAGGCCATCCACATACAAGAAAATAATAATAATTGAACCATGAATCATCTTCAAATAGAAATTTGTATCATACTTACATCTACAAAATTTTTGTGATAGCAGAAAGTCATCAATCTTGGCCCTACCAAGCTTTGGGAGCTTGTTTTAGCCTATATATTGATTTGTTTAGCCTGCACACAATATATGTATTAGTAAAAAAAAATTCTATCTTCTGCACATATATCTCTTCTTTGAGATCTCCATGTAGAAAGGAACTCTTCTCATCCATGTGATGTACCTCCCATTGCTTGGAAGTTGCAATGGAAAAAACTAGTCATAGAATCCATCTTTTCCATTGGTGAAAAGATCTCATTGTAGTATATTCCTTAGGATTGGAAGAATATCTTTTCCACTAAACTTTCCTTATACTTCAGAGGAGATCCATTAGAATATTTTTTCTTTCTTGAATACCCATTTGCACTTCACTAGCTTTCTCCCTGGTGAAAGATTGACTAGTTCCCATGTCTCATTCTTCTGGAACGAATGGGATTCTTATTTCATGGAAGTTTTCCATCTTGGATCTTGTGAATATTATTCATATTTTTGTGGATCATATTCAATCATCATATAACAATTCTCATCAAAGCACGAGTCCTTGACAGAAAGGTCACTCTCGAATTGAGATCTAGTTCTTCTAGAATCACTAGGATTCCCAGCTAGTTCCCGAGCTGCTTGAATGGCATTTGCTGTAAATTATGGTTCTTGTGGGAGTATTAGGATATGAAATTAAATATTCATTATCATACATATCAGAATCAGAAAACTTATTCTAGTCTTCTCTTACAATGAGAGGTGATAGAGGTGAAGAGGATTCTCCAATTTCTATTGCTGGCATAGGATCTTCTTCAAACTGAACACTCCTTTCAATGAAGGATTTTTTAGTGATCATGTTGATAAATATGTACCCTTTGGAATATTCTGAATATTCAACAAAAAGGAATTCTTGACTTTGGGGTTCCAAATCCTTTCTCTTTTAAGGCGGAATTCTAGCCCAAGCTTTAGAGCCAAAAAACATGAAGTGTCACACATCAGTCTTGTGTCCACTCCAAGATTCAAAAGGAGTGATTCCATCCAAGGATATGTGAGGCAACCTATTCTAGATATAGAATGCAGAGTTGATTGCTTCAGCATAAAACTTTGGTGGAAAAGTTTTAGACTCCATCATGCAAGTGCCCATCTCTTTGAGATATCTATTATTCCTTTCAACAACACCATTTTATTGAGGTGTGTAAGGAATAGAATGTTGCATATGGATACCTGCATCTTCACAAATTTGTATGAATTTATATCTGACATATTTACCACCATTATCAGATCTAAGGAATTTGTGATTTCTTACATACTGGTTCTCTACTAGATCTTTAAAACTCTTGAATAGGTCAAATTTTTTTGACTTGTGCTTGAGGAAGAAGACCCAACAATATATGGAAAGTCAGCAATGAAGGTTAAGACATATTTGTCTTGACTCATTGACATATGAGGAAAAGGACCAGATATATCACTGTGAATAACCTCAATAGGTGTAGAGGTTCTCTCATGAATGACTCTTTCATACTTGTGCTTTGGGTGTTTTCCTACATTACATCCTTGGTAGACTCCTTTAGAAAACTTGATTTTGGGTAACCCTACGACCATATCTTTTTCACATAAATAAAATAAATATTTGTAGTTAATATGGCCAAACCTTCCATGCCATAGCTTTCTATCTACATTAGCACGAGTGAGGAGAGAAGAGGGGTTTGTCACATGCCCCAATTTTGCAAAAACAATTTTATATTATTTGAGGACAATATGTTAAATTTTATGCTAAGTTGTAATTGATGACTCAGCAGGGTCAAGGATATTTAATGTAAATTCTGAATATTTTATTTATAAAAAAAAAGGAGGAGACAAAAGCTTAGGAGAGCTGTTAAAAGAGTGTTTACTAGTCAAATTGGTGGAGGAGACTAGGTGGAGAGAAAACTGACATGTGGCAGCATCCTCAAACCACTTCCAACTGTTGCAGGTGGCAACCTCCCTACAATTGGGGTCATGATTCCCCAAGAAAGTTGAATCAGAGCAGGTGGCTCAATTAATGACAACTGACCCAAAAGACCTAGGCAATCTTTATAAAAATTCCCATTGAAGAGGGCTGAGGCTACTCATTCTAGAGAAGTGACCATTCAGGTTGAATGAATGTACTTCAGAGAAATTCAATGGAAGGGAAATCTGGAAAGTGTTTGGGGGATAACTGCTGATTGATCTAGTTGCAGTTTTAAGATGAAGATCATACTGATGAGAGCAGAGTATTTTATCGAGATATTGAACTAGTCAGTTGACAGAGGGTTTTACTGTTTGCATTCTCCACCAGTTCTCAACCAAGAAGACCAGGAACAGGCTCGGGGGTCCTAAGGAAGCATTGTTTGAGCGCTCTCAAGGAGATTGGTAGGGAGAAACGACCTCCTAATGCTGTTGTCATCTGTCCTAAGCAAGTTCTATGTTGTTTTATTTTACTGTGTTAGTTAAATGAATCTTAGTTTAACTGGTATAAGAATGTTAAAGTACAGTTTGTGAAATGTTAGAATTAGTATCCTTATTAGATTGTTATAGAAATGAAACTGGCTTAGAAATTAATGAAATAAAATGAAAATATTTTCTAGACTGTGTTTTTTTCCACGCCTGGAAACCAGGCCGTACTCTAGCACAGGTAGAATGCTTTAAGAAGATAAGAGAATGGAAATAGTAGATAGGATAGTGTATATATAGATAGTAGAATAATTTTATTCAATGCCAAAATATAATTAGGGAGGAAAAACAGTGTTATGATTTAATTCTATTTCTCTGTTTTCACTTAGTATAACTGAATGGAATGGAACAGAAAAACTACATTAGAGTTACAATGATTACATACAGTTAAGTATATAAACAAGCTACTAATCATATAGTTTATCTTCTAATAATATCAACCAAATCTAAGAATAATATTAATATAAACTGGATAGGGTTATATTAAAAGTTCTTAATTTATAAAGAGTAACAGAGTTACATAGTTTATTTTCTATCCATTCGAATAAATTCTACGTGACAGTTTAGTAAATAAAAACTGTAAATATAAACAATAAACAATACAAAAACTAAGAATTTATATATCTAGAAACTACTTTATATTACCCGACAGGTTTATAACCTGTGAGGAAAGAACCCCAGGGTCGAAACCCAATTTACTTAAGGATTTAAACCTTTTTATTGATAACTATGTAAATACACCCTACATAAAGTTTCCAAAGCATACTTTAGACTGTTCACAGTCTTTTATGAAAACAGATGTCTTTTATAAACAAGCAAGATAAGATACAATTAACAATTTAAATTACCACTATACACCTGTAATAATCAAACCGAATTAACAAGTAGCAGAACCTAAGTAATAATAAATTATTAACATATTTTAGACAAGGGTTTTATTTCCGGTAAAACCCTAGCTTGTATATTCCAAACAAGTAAGTTAATATTATAAATTTCAAATTACAACTAATCTACAGTCCTCATATTAACAATTCTTACAAAAGTTAGCTTAAACAGTAATTTTCTTCATTGACAGCGAAGAAAGAAAGACTATAATTACCCAGAATCATAGATTACAAAATTACAAAAACCATTGCAAAAACGAGACAGAGCTCAAAATTAAAAATCTTCTTAAAACCAAATGTATTACATTGACAGGCCATAAGGCTAAAAACTTAACCAAGATACATCACACAGCTCAAGGCCGGTATAACCCAGCATTATAGCAAGGGTTTATAACATTGAAATGGAAAACAACTTATTAAAACCTCCTATTAAACCAAGAGACCGAGCAGGCTTCCAAGCAACGAAGTTCTCCTTCAATAACCCTAAATACAAGTAGGGCAAATCCCATCTGAACTCAGGGCTTATCGGTTAAAGCCATGAATCCCTTGAAGACGATGGTTGTGTGTCTTTCAACGAAGCTTGGAATGGCCACGGTTCCTATACAAGCATTGTTACTGAGCATTAGTTCAGGGTTTAGTTCTATAATATTAAAAACCCTAACTGTATTCATAACTTGACAGACTTTACATAGTAAAAAACGAGATAATCTTTACCTATAAATATAAAAGTATCGAGCAGCGAAAAGAATGTCACCAGCTGCATAATGCATACACAAAAATATCCAAACCCTATGACTACTGTGGAGCACAAACAATAGCAAAGAAGCTTTAGCTTCACAACATAGTGACAGGTCACGAAGGAGAGCAGGACTGAGCTACGAACAGGCTGAGAGCCAAAACACAAAAACCAGTAAACACTTGCAGGGTAAGGTTCACAGCTAAGAAAGGTTTGCAAACAAAGACCGAGCTCCAGAAACCACACCAACGTCAAGAAAAAGAGTTGTAGCAAGCCAGTGGAGGAACAACCCTCACGACCGCCATGGAACTATGCAAAGCAGCCTGCAGGCCAGCGTGAACTTTGGAGGCAAATGGCAAAGCAAATAGGGTTTGCAATACTTTTATATCGCCAATACATGGATAGGAGGTGACCACGTGCTCTCCAATACTTTTAACCATGCAAGGGTTGAGTCCATATCCCACCTGTGGTTTCAAACATCAAATTATTAAAACAATGATATAAACAAATCAAACACGAAACTATGGAGTGCGTTTATTATATTAATCACCAATGATAACACATGAACTATATCATTGGTATGATAGCTTCGAGATTTGCATGTTTGTTTAACAATAATTTCATAATGTTGACCCTAGTGAAAGGTTGTATCAACTATGTCTTATGAACTTTCCCAATGTTAACCATGCATTAGAACCTTTACATTGAACAATGGGTAGGTATACTTGCAACTACGATAAATATTCACATAATATTTTAAGTTCAAACTTCATCACTTGTAAACCGACGACTTTGGGTGGTTATAAAATATCAAGTTTGACTTAAATAATGAAAGTATTTAAACCATGACAATTACAAGGCTCGACCTTGGTATAAGCTCTCACCATTAATAGTTTGCAACTCGACTGGTCAGTAATAATAATAGACTCTATCATTATTTGGCAAAGATAGTATGGGATTGTTTATTTATGTCTGTTCTTAGCATAAAATAAGAACCTGGGTCATATTAGTTTACACTTAGGGTAAACTTTAGATTAAAAGTTCCAGGTAGAAAAATATACCATAATAGTTAATAAAAACATTAACTTATTATAAGTGAGGCAATACGGTAATAGTAAATTACAATGGAATAAACCATGCTCAAGGTCGATAATCATTGGAATAACATTGATAATATATTACCTATGACTTAGACTTATGAAAGTGATGATATATAGTATTCCATTATGCAGTGATGCATTTAATTGCAATAACCAAACTTATATGGTCAAGAGATTTCCAAGCAGTAAGATTCCTACAACATGCAAGTAACAATCAGTTTGGTATATTGTAAAATAATATGGTAATGTAGGTTGTTACAATAGTACATGCAGCAAGGCGATAATGTAAGTACAGAAGTTTATAACTTGATTAGTGAGCATTTTTATTTTACATACAAGTAACAGGTTGATAAATTCCATAACTAGTAAGTTAAAAATAAAATCGAAACATATACTCTAATGAGAATCTTTACTATCAAGATTGATAGAAGTTCTTTCATGAACAAAAGATAGTAAGAATAAATATAACATTTGTGAGATAAGCATGTTAAAATAGAAGTAAATATATGACGAAAATTACGAGCTTTAAGCTCACAATAAGTATCTTTGGTTTCGCTAAGCTTGATAAAGATATCAATCTTTATATCTAAACTTTGCACACAGTTTTAAAACAAAAACTATAGAAGACAAATTACATTACCTCATCAGAGTTTGTCTGAGATTTATCAGCTTATCTTACTAGCATATTTATTTGCAAGAAGAAATACTTCTTGCTACCTTATGAATTAAACTTCTACTTGATCGATCGTTACTTGTTGAACCTATAAGAACCAACAGTCCATCTGCATTAGCATAAATGCTAAGTAAGCCTAAGATTTCAAAGATAGATTTCACCTACTTGCCAAAAAGTAGACTTATTAGTAAAATTGAAAGAAAACAATATGCATGTAAATCTTATATACTTTATGAAAATGATGCTGTTTTAGTTAGCGTAATATCAAAATGTTTAATACTAATCGTTAGATGATTTCATTTTCCTCTAACCACTAGCCGTTAGTAAACCGCATATTCAACATTTTATGTTATCTTAAATTTTTTTAATTTTTGTGAAAATTTGGGGTTTTGACATGTGGTATCAGAGCACAAGGTTCAAACACTAGGCCTTGATGAAGCCCAACTTGCTTTTATGAAACAGTGAATTTAAAATTATTTTTGCTGATTTTATTTTCTTTTAATGTTATTCAATAGAGAAATTGTTTCTGAAGTTTAACAACAGGTATGGAAAGACTGGAGGAATATGCGGAAGAGGAATCTCCCTTTACTGAAAAAGAAAACTTACAAAGAGACCCTATACAAGAGGACATAAACTATTTCCTCAGCTGTTTACCTTATCACATCAAGGACAGGATCGAGTATGATAATCCAAAACTCTGGAAGAAGCTATGAGGAAAGCTAATTTCTGTTATGAACAGAATCGGAAGAAGAAGAGCATGGCCAACTGGAAGGCCAAAAAGAATAACAACCATTATGATCAAAAGAAGAAAGAGTTTGTACCCAACCGGAATTCTAAAAATAATAAGGCCAGAAATTTTCCTAACAAGAATTTCCAAGGGAATAAGAATAATTCACCAAGCAATCAGAACAATTCAAAGGGTAAAGAGTCTGCTAATAATCATGGAAATTACACAAAGAACCTTGAACGCAAAGAACCCATAAAGTGCTGGGAGTGTAATGGCCCACATTATGCCTTAGTCTTTCCTAATTGGAAAAAGACTGTTAGTAATATCCATACCATACAGGAGGAGATGACTGTTGGAGACCTAGTGAGGACTATTCCCAGAATCAATGCAGCCTTGGAGAATCGACAGGCAGACTATCAAACTTCCATGGTGGAAGTAGAAGGTATGATAAACCAAACCCCTATAGCTATTTTAATTAATCTAGGAGCTAGTCTTAGTTATATTTCACCTAAATTGGTATAAAAATGTAAGCTGCCTGTAGAAAAATTTGAAAATTCTTGGTTGGTTCAATTAGCTACTAGTGCAAAAAGGAAGGTAGCTTGTTTTGTAAAGAAATGTGCAGTAGTTATGGATCAATTTGAAACTGTTTTAAAGATTAATGTACTACCTCTTGGTTCTTACGACATACTAATCGATATGGATTGGTTAGAGCAACATAGGGTGATCTTAAACTGTTATGATAAAACTTTTACGTGTATAAATAATAATGGAAAATCAATAAGTGTAAAGGGAATCCCTAGAAAAACAACTATAACGCAGATCTCTGCTCTGTAGCTTAAAAGAACTGTTAGGAAAGGTTGTAAGGCTTATGCAGTAACAATAACTGATGAGGAAAATCTAAATAAAATAGACAAATTAAAATTGGAGGACATACCAGTTTTAAGAGAGTATGCTGATGTATTTTCGAAAGAAATTCCGGGACTACCTCCGAAAAGGGAACTAGATTTTACCATTGAGCTGGTACCTGGTGCAGTACCCAGCTCAAAGGCCCCTTAGCGAATGAACATACTTGAACTTAATGAACTAAAGTCACAACTAAAAGAACTTATTGACAAGAAGTATATTCGATCCAGTGTGTCTCCTTGGGGGGCACCTGTCATCTTCGTTAAGAAAAAGGACGGAACTATGCGACTTTGCATAGATTACCGTCAGTTGAATAAGATGACTATTAAAAATAGATACCCATTTCCTTGCATAGATGATCTGTTTGATCAGTTACGTGGAGCCACGGTGTTTTCGAAAATTCATTTAAGGTCTAGATTTTACCAAGTTAGGATTAAAGATGAAGACATCTTTAAAACAAATTTTAGAACTCGATATGACCATTACGAGTTTGTCATTATTCCATTCGGCCTTACTAATGCCCCAGCTGTTTTTATGTGTTTAATGAACAATGTTATGCATAAGTATCTAGATAAGTTTGTGGTCGTGTTTATCGATGACATATTAATCTATTCGAAAACTGAAGAAGAACATAAAGAACATTTAAAAATTGTTTTGCAAGAGTTACGAGATCATCAACTCTTTGCAAAGTTTAGTAAATGCGATTTCTTTAAGGATAAAATTTAGTACTTAGGTCATGTGGTGACTAAGGAAGGGATTTCGGTGGATCCCGAAAAGATAAAGGCAATTGAATATTGGTCGGTTCCTAAGGATGTAACTGATGTTCAATCCTTCATGGGAATTACCAGTTATTACCGGAGGTTCATTGAAGTTTTTTCGAGAATCGCAAATCCGATAACTTCCTTGCAGAAGAAAGGAAATAAATTTGACTGGAACCAGAAATGCGAGGATAGCTTTAAAAAGTTAAAAACTTTATTAACCAGCGCACCTATTTTAAGAATAGCTGATCTAATTAAAGAATTTGTAGTGTGTACTGACTCTTGTAATGATGGTTTAGGCAGAGTATTAACTCAAGAAGGGCATGTTATTGCTTACGAGTCTAGGAAATTAAAAATTCATGAAACGAATTATGCAACCTATGATCTGGAATTAGCTGCTGTTATACATGCTCTAAAGATGTGTCGTCATCATCTAATTGGAAGGAAATTTATTCTAATGACTGATCATAAAGGACTAAAATATCTGTTAGATCAGCCTAATTTAAATGCTAGACAAGCTAGGTGGCTAGCTTTTCTAAGTGAGTATGATTTCGAAATTCAGCACATTAAAGGGAAAGAAAATAAAGTTGCTGATGCATTAAGTAGAAATTCAATGCTGAACTTTACAGCAGTTATTAGCACGTATACAACAGATCTAGATGAACAACTTAAAGCAGGGGTAGAACAATATGAAATTTACCAAAATTTACATGCTAAAATGAAAGAAAATCCAACAGAAAGCTTAAGTAAAGGGTACAGTTTGAATGAAAAAGGATTTTTACTGTACAAAGATAGAATATATGTACCTAATTTACCTAAAGTTAAGTTATTAATTTTGGATGAAATCTATAAAACTCCATACTCAGGCCATCCAGGTTATGAGAAGACTATAACTATGTTAAAAAAAGAATATTTTTGGTAAAACATGAAGACTAAACTGGCAGAATATATCGCTAGGTGGTTTGAATGTCAGCAGGTGAAAACTGAACATCAACACCTAGCTAGATTGCTTCAGCCATTGCCCATTCCATGTTGGAAATGGGAGATAATTAGCTTAGATTTTATTACTGGACTGCCTAAAAATCAGAATTTAAATGATTTGATCATGGTAGTGGTCGATAAATTAAGTAAAGCAGCCCACTTCATACATGTTAAAACTACGTATAAAGCTGCAAACATAGCTGATATATTTCTAAAGCAAATTTTATGACTGCATGGGATACCGAAAGTTATAATCTCAGATAGAGACCCTAAATTTACTGGTAACTTTTGGAAATATCTGTTTAAAGGATTAAACACTACAGTAAATTTTAGTACATCGTTCCATCCTCAAACAGATGGGCAGACTGAAAGAGTAAACCAAGTACTGGAATATTTACTAAGAATGTATGTGAAAGACTAGCCAGGTAAATGGGAGGATTATTTGCATCTGGTAGAATTTGCTTATAACAATAATTATCAAGCGTCATCCAGATTTAGTCCTTTCGAAATCTTGTATGGAAGGAAGTGTAATAATCCTATCTCTTGGAGTAATTCGGTGGATAGATTAGTACTAGGTCCTGAACTATTGAAGGAAATGGAAGAAATTGTAAAGCAGGTACAAGGTAATCTGAAAATTGCGTAGGATCGACAGAAAAATCAAGCAAACCTTAAAAGAAATCCAAAGGAGTTTCAGGTAGGTGAACATGTGTTCATCAAGGTGAGACCCAAAAAGAGCTCTCTGAGGTTGGGTAGTTGTGCAAAATTAGCACCTCGTTACTGTGGTCCATTTGAAATACCGTCCAGGATTGGACAAGTAGCCTATCAATTAGCATTACCACCGAATTTAAGAGTTCATAATATTTTTCACATTTCTGTATTAAAGAAATATGTTCATGATGCTACTCATGTTGTTAACTGGAACGATGTATAGGTGGAACTAGAAGGATATTTTCTGGTGGAATCAGACTGTATCCTCGGGTGGAGGGAGATCACACTTCGAAACCACACCATTGGTCAGGTGAAGGTGCAATGGAAGCACCTTAGTCCAGAGGAAGCCACCTGGGAATTAGAAATTAATATGCGGGATGCATAGGAAGAGACAACAGCTTAGGAGAGCTGTTAAAAGAGTGTTTACTGGTCAAATTGGTGGAGGAGACTGGGTGGAGAGCAAATTGACATGTGTCCGCATCCTCAAACCACTTCCAACTATTGCAGGTGGAAACCTCCCTACAATTGGGGTTATGATTCCCCAAGAAAGTGGAATCAGAGCAGGTGGTTCAATTAATGACAACTGACCCAAAAGACCTAGGCAATCTTTATAAAAATTCCCATTGAACAGGGCTGAGGCTACTCATTCTAGATAAGTGATCATTAAGGTTGAATGAATGTACTTCAGAGAAATTCAATGGAAGGGAAATCTGGAAAGTGTTTGAGGGGATAACTGCTGATTGATCTAGTTGCAGCTTTTAAGCTGAAGATCATACTGCTGAGAGCAGAGTATTTTACTGAGATATTGAACTAGTCAATTGTTAGAGGGTTCTACTGTTTGCATTCTCCACCAGTTTTCAACCAAGAAGACCAGGAACAGGCTCGGGGATCCTGAGGAAGCGTTGTTTGAGCGCTCTCCAGGAGATTGGTAGGGAGGAACAACCTCCTAACGCTGTTGTCATCTGTCTTAAGTAGGTTCTATGTTGTTTTATTTTACTGTGTTAGTTAAATGAATCTTAGTTTAACTGGTATAAGAATGTTAAAGTACAGTTTATGAAATGTTAAAATTAGTATCCTTATTAGATTGTTATAGAAATGAAACTGGCTTAAAAATTAACGAAATAAAATTAAAATAATTTCTAGACTGTGTTTTTTTCCACGCTCGAAAACCAGGCCATACTCTAGCACAGGTAGAATGCTTTAAGAAGATAAGAGAATGGAAAGCATAGATAGGATAGTATATCTATAGATAGTAGAATAATTTTATTCAATTTCAAAATATTAGGAAGGAAAAACAGTGTCACATGATTTAATTCTATTTCTCTGTTTTCACTTAGTATAACTGAATGGAATGCAGCAGAAAAACTACATTAGAGTTACAATGATTACATACATTTAAGTATATAAACAAGCTACTAATCATATAGTTTATCTTCTAAAAATATCAACTGAATCTAAGACTAATATTTAATATAAACTAGATAGGGTTATATTAAAAGTTCTTAATTTATAAAGAGTAACAGAGTTACATAGTTTATTTTCTATCCTTTCGAGAACTCTGAATAAATTCTACGTGACAATTTAGTAAATAAAAACTGTAAATATAAACAATAAACAATACAAAAACTAAGAATTTATTTATCTAGAAACTACTTTTTATTACCCGACAGGTTTATAACGTGTGAGGAAAGAACCCTAGGGTCGAAACCCTAACTTATAAATTATTTAAATATAATTTAATTTACTTAAGGATTTAAACCTTTTTATTGATAACTATATAAATATACCCTACAGGAAGTTTCCAAAGCATACTTTAGACTGTTCACAGTCTTTTATGAAAACAAATGTCTTTTATAAACAAGCAAGATAAGATACAGTTAACAATTTAAATTACCACTATACACTTGTAATAATCAAACCGAATTAACAAGTAGCAAAACCTAAGCAATAATAAATTATTAACATATTTTAGAGAAGGGTTTTATTTCCGGTAAAACCCTAGCTTGTATATTCCAAACAAGTAAGTTAATATTATAAATTTCACATTACAACTAATCTACAGTCCTCATATTAACAATTCTTACAAAAGTTAGCTTAAACAGTAATTTTCTTCATTGGCAACGAAGAAAGAAAGACTATAATTACCTAGAACCATAGATCACAAAATTACAAAAACCATTGCAAAAACAAGACAAAGCTCGAAATTAAAAAACTTCTTAAAACCAACTGTATTACATTGACAGGCCATAAGGCTAAAAACTTAACCAAGATACATCACATAGCTCAAGGTTGGTATAACCCAGCATTATAGCAACGGTTTATAACATAAAAATGGAAAACAACTTATTAAAACCTCCTATTAAACCAAGAGACTGAGCAGGCTTCCAAGAACAGAGTTCTCCTTCAATAACCCTAAATACAAGTAGGGCGAAACCCATCTGAACTCAAGGCTTATTGGTCAAAGCCATGAAGCCCCTAAAGACGATGGTCGTGTGTCTTTCAACGAAGCTTGGAATGGACACAGTTCCTGTACAAGCATTATTATTGAGCATTAGTTTAGGGTTCAGATCTATAATATTAAAAACCCTAACTGTATTCATAACTTGACAGACTTTACATAGTAAAAACCGAGATAATCTTTACCTATAAATATAAAAGTATCGAGCAGTGAAAAGACTGTCACCAACTACGTAATGCATACACAAAAATATCCAAACCCTACGACTACTATGGAGCACAAACAGTAGCAAAGAGGTTTTAGCTTCATAACATAGTGACAGGTCACGAAGGAGAGCAGGACTGATCTACGAATAGGCTGAGAGCCAAAAAACAAAAACCAGTAAACACTTGCAGGGTAAGGTTCACAGCTAAGAAAGGTTTGCAAACAAAGACCGAGCTCCGGAAACCACACCAATGTCAAGCAAAATCCTTGGAGCAAGCTAGTGGAGGAACAACCCTCACGGCCGCCAGGGAACTATGCAGAGTAGCCCGCAGGCCAGCGTGAACTTCGGAGGCAAATGACAAAGCAAATAGGGTTTGTAAGACTTTTATATCGCCAATACATGGATAGGAGGTGACCATGTGCCCTCCAATACTTTTAACCATGCAAGGGTTGAGTCCATAGTCCACCTGTGGTTTCAAACATCAAATTATTAAAACAATGATATAAACAAATCAAACACGAAACTATGGAGTGCGTTTATTATATTAATCACCAATGATAACACATGAACTATATCATTGGTATGATAGCTTCGAGATTTACATGTTTGTTTAACTATAATTTAATAACATTGACCCTAGTGAAAGGTTGTATCAACTATGTCTTATGAACTTTCCCAATGTTAACCATGCATTAGAACCTTTACATTGAACAATGGATAGTTATACTTGCAACGATGATAAATATTCACATAATATTTTAAGTTCAAACTTCATCACTTGTAAACCGATGGCTTTGGGTGGTTATAAAATATGGAGTTTGACTTAAATAATGAAAGTATTTAAACCATGACAATTACAAGGCTCGACCTTGGTATAGGCTCTCACCATTAATAGTTTACAACTCGACTGGTCAGTAATAATAATAGACTTTATCATTATTTGGCAAAGATAGTATGGGATTGTTTATTTATGTCTGTTCTTAGCATAAAATAAGAACCTGGGTCATATTAGTTTACACTTAGGGTAAAATTTAGATTAAAAGTTCTAGGTAGAAAAATCTACCATAATAGTTAATATAAACATCAACTTATTATAAGTGAGGTAATACGGTAATAGTAAATTACGATGGAATAAACCATGCTCAAGGTCAATAATCATTGGAATAACATTGATAATATATTACCTATGACTTAGACTTATGAAAGTGATGATAGATAGTATTCCATTATGCAGTGATGCATTTAATTGCAATAACCAAACTTATATGGTCAAGAGATTTCCAAGCAGTAAGATTCCTACAGCATGCAAGTAACAATCGGTTTGGTATATTATAAAATAATATGGTAATGTAGGTTGTTACAATAGTACATGCAGCAAGGCGATAATGTAAGTACAGAAGTTTATAACTTGATTAGTGAGCATTTTTATTTTACATACAAGTAACAGGTTGATAAATTCCATAACTAGTAAGTTAAAAATAAAATCGAAACATATACTCTAATGAGAATCTTTACTATCAAGATCGATAGAAGTTCTTTCATGAACAAAAGATAGTAAGAATAAATATAACATTTGTGAGATAAGCATGTTAAAATAGAAGTAAATATATGACGAAGATTACGAGCTTTAAGCTCACAGTAAGTATCTTTGGTTTCGCTAAGCTTGATAAAGATATCAACCTTTATATCTAAACTTTGCACACAGTTTTAGAACAAAAACTATAGAAGACAAATTACATTACTTCATCAGAGTTTGTCTTAGATTTATCAGCTTATCTTACTAGCATATTTATTTGCAAACATAAATACTTCTTGCTACCTTATGAATTAAACTTCTACTTGATCGATCGTTACCTGTTGAGCCTGTAAGAACCAACAATCCATCTGCATTAGCATAAATGCTAAGTAAGCCTAAGATTTCAAAGATAGATTTCACCTACTTGCCAAAAAGTAGACTTATTAGTAAAATTGAAAGAAAACAGTATGTAAGATTTACGAAAATGATGTTGTTTTAGTTAGCGTAATATGAAAATGTTTAATACTAATCGTTAGATGGTTTCATTTTCCACTAACCACTAGCCGTTAGTAAACCACATATTCAGCATTTTATGTTATCTTAAAATTTTTAATTTTTGTGAAAATTTGGGGTTTTGACAGGGTTAGTGTAGGGAATGGAGTGTGAGAACTTGTATACTTTAGATTTATGATCAACATAACCTTGTTTTATGACTCTACCACTCGACATATCAGTGATTTAATTATTATTGGGAGTGAATACAACCTTCATAGGTGACCCAATGTGAGTCGTCTGATAGATTGACAAGAGGTTGGTAGCAAGATGTGGGACATACAAAACATTATTGAAAGAACCATGGTCAAGATATTTTCTACCCTTACCTTTACATTTAGTTTCATAATAATCCCCTAATACAATATTAGGACTATTCGAATCATCAAGAGAAAATAAGGTCTCCCTTGTCGAAGCCATGCGCCTTGAAGCTCCAGAATCAATGATAAAGTAAGAGGATCTTACAGTGATTGCAACAAGTGCATGAACTCTCTCCTTGTCTTCAAAATTTGATGTACCTTATTTATTATTTGCGCTTCAAGAAGAGAGATATTTTTATTTTCAAGAATTTGATTCAACATATCAATTTTTTTCTTCATGCAAGAGCTCTCTAGATGGTAGCCCTTACCACAGTATGCGCACTTGCTCATTTCACCTTTACCTTTCTTCTTTTGGGAATTCTTCTTGGATATTGAAAACTCCTCATGAGACTTGGACTTGTCTTTCTTTTGATCATGAGGATTCTTTGGATTAGACTTCTTATTTCCTTTGAAATCCATCTTTGAATCCCCAACAATAAAGCTTGATCTTTGGAAGGTTTGATGGTTACCACCATGGCCCACTTATCTTGCTCCTCGATCAAAGATTCCATGAAATCTACAAGTGAAGGCATATTCTAGTTTCAAATTGTCAACTTGGTGGCATGGAAGGTCGATACAAATACATAATAGTTAGTACAAAGCTTCGAAAGTATGGCCAAGACTAGTTTTTCATCTTTCCTTTCAATACCACACTACTTTAACTGAAGAACAAGAACTTTGAACTTGGATAAGTAGACTTGTAAGGGATCAAAGTTGCTTGGAATGAATGAGACAAGATCATTCTCCAATTAATGTCACCTCATTTCATCTGTCTTTCCAAATAAGGTTTGTATTTTCTCCCATACTTCATTTGGTGATGTCAATCCATCAAGATGGAAAAGAAGGTCTCTAGAAATGCTGAGATACAAGATACCATAAGCCTCATACCTCCTGTTGTGCCAATTGATATTTGGTAAAGTATCATTAGGCTCAGCCTTAGTTTCCATGGTCACTTTGAATAGGTCTTTTCTCCTCATCATAATATCCATCTGTTCCTTCCATTCGATGTAGTTGAATGGAGTCAAGATGATATGGTGAGATTGATCCATTTATTCAGCAACTGTGCCTTGAGGAAGACTGAATGCACTCCTTGAGAGATTGATGATCGATCCTACAAAATAAATAAGAAAGGGGAACAATCAAGCTAAAGGAGATATTATACCTTATGGAAATAAAGTCTAGACTTAAATCAATTGAACTCACAAAAATTACTAGAAGACATGCAAAGATCCACTCAAAATTGGAGATTGGAATTGGTGCATAACACTAACTTGCAATGCATAATTGTACATCATCCAACCTTATATAGAAATAGGTTTTCCAAACATATATTTACATTAGGGATTCAAATGCCTAAGGAGGCAAGTTGAATCCTCACAATAGTAGGCTTACTAAAAGTAAAAAATCCCCTTAGGTGCATAAAACACTTTCCAAATCAATCCAAGTAGGTCACAAATTGGATGAATGAAGTATGACATCTAATAAGTGATGGAAATTTAATATACTCATGCTTTCAATAGAGAAAAATAAGGAGGATGAGATGTGTTAAAACAGGGCAGTTTCTATGTGACTATATTTCACCTTTTTACCTTAAAGATTTTGAAAAGCATACTAAGTCTGGATAAGGTAGGAAAACACACCTGCTAAACTAGGAAGTCTATGTAGTTTTCAGAATCTTATCTAGAATATTTTAAAGGCACTCCTAGAGGCATTTTTGGCAAGTTTTTACGAAGTGGTGTAAGTGGATGCCAACTACTAGTATAGGACCTAGGAAATTAAGCAAAATGATCAATTAATGTATCCTAAGTATGGGAATGGGTTTTTGATTATTCAAACAATTCTTTTATTGATGTTCTTGCCTTCAAATAGACTAGTTAGAAATCGAACATTTCCTTTGGAGTATTCTTGGAAGCTACTTGGGGGATAAAATGATCCTTGATATAATCAATTATGTTCCTCTTGGATTTGATCATATCCTTCTTGTGCTTGGCCTTTGCTTCATCTTCCTCTGGTCCCTTGACCTCATCTTTGATGTAGCCTTCTTGGTCATATTCATCAAGGATGAGCATGACTATGTACTTCCATGCTCTGAAATTCTCTACTCCCTCAATATTTTCATCAAGATTGGTATCATTTGTGTTATACCCAAATCCTATCACCACCATGTGATAAGACCCTTAACTTCCATGTTTTCCCTTAATCCTAGCACTTAGAGTGGAAATTTTCTTTGTTTGTCAGTTCTACTTGGAAAAACCCAGCACCACGCTTTTCTTGTGGCCAATGAGCGGTACCTTGATCAGCACCATCTGTATCCTATTTTCAAGAAGCGGTGCCATCGCCTATGGTCTTTGATCCAAAAGCGTTTCTCATCTAAACCGCTTTGTCATAAGAGAAGAAAAGTGGTACCCTGGGTAAAATGGGAAAAAGAGAAATTTCTCTAGGCTTCTAGATCATGAGCCTCATGTCCTCCATTATACCTATCATTGTGGGTTAGTTTTAGCTCAAGATCCCCCATGGTAGGATCTTAGAGCCACCTCATCCACAATTCTCTCAACTATCCCTATCCATTGAGCCTTATAAATACAAGCTCATGTCCATAGTTGAGGGAGAGAACTATAGAGGTATTTTTATGCTGTTGGATTGACCACTTAGCCCAAGTCATTGGAGAGCATAGAGAGCAAAGTTGGAGCTTATGGGGATGAAGTGTTTGTCTCATGGAGGGGCTTGTCGACACTAAGGCAACGGTTGTAAGATTCTCCATATATTCTTAATGCAAAGCTGATTTCTGTCCCACATTACTGTTGTTTTGATTTCACATGTACATGTTGTTAGATTCCTTAGTCACTAACATGGATAAGTAGATGATTTTTTGGTAGCTTTGATGTGTTTGCATGTTTGATCTGTTTGCAGGTACATAGGTTCACAATTGAAGTAGTATTCCAGGTTTCTACAAAATTTAGGGAAGGTAGTCATCCTTTGTTGTTCACTTATTTGTTCTGGATCTGAACCATTCAGACCAAAGGAACAACTTCTGTCCGCAGAAGGTGTAATATTCCTGATTACAAATCTGGTGACTCAGTATGGTTGCCAATTCTGTTACAGAGAAAACTTCCTATGGCTTGGGGTAGCACAATAGACAGAGAACCGCAGAAATCAATCCTTTCCCATATGCAAGAGAAACAAAACATCTAACACTAAAGGATCTCGAAACATACCTTATTCTGGATGGTTGATGTAGATCCCCGTTGAGATTTTCCACTCTCGCTTGTATTAGCAATTTGTTCTCTCAACATTCAACAAACAAGACAAGCATGATATATAATGGTGTTAGACCTACTCCAACATATATAATCAATAACATATAAGCATTTAAAAGCATCCATGGATTCAATATTCATTTAAATACACATTATTGGACAGGAAAAGATATTTCTATTAATATAAATCAAAGATTACAATAGTGACAACCTCTGTTGGCACATCTGCGAACCGGAGAAACTGAGTCCTCCACCTGGGCCTCCACCACTTCAATCCTACATCTCTCGATAGCAAGCTCACAAGCAAAGGAAAGCTTGGGAAGAACACAAAGTGCTTCAAGGGACAAAGGGACGCAGAATCAAGTATAAGCTCCGACAATAATGGACTATAGTTTTCTTGCTCTTCAATTCCTCCTTCTTCAATGTATCCAAAGGGTTCCTTATATAGTGCTTCAATGGGGTAATGGAAGATAAAATCTGAGTGATGTCAAGGCATATGGAAGGCCAAGAGACAAGTGACTTGGATGCACATCAAGGAAAACTTCAAAACTATTTGGCCTTTTGCACACATCCCGATGTACGCGGGTTTGGGGGTCATATACGCGAGAATAGGTTTAAAAGTCACGTATGGAAAATAATGCATGTTTTTAGGGATGATATTGGAAACATCAAAGGTACAAAAATACTATATGGCATCCAAAGTGTCTGCAGAGGGACAGGGAAGGCCATAAATGTGTGATCCACCATGTGTGGTAAAATCAGCTGTAACGGATGCCCCCTAAAGTGTGAGGTTAGAGGGGTGATACGATGGCCAAAATACATTATAAGTCCATCCCAGAAGTGGAGTGATGAATAACTAGGTGGAAGAACCAACCATCCAATAGTATAATACCATAATCAAACTCTGCACATGACTGTAAGTACATACAGCAGTCCCGAATACATAAGAGTACAATGGCCATGAATAGGCATGATACAAAATATGACATGTGTGGTCATCGCCACGTACAATATAGATAGATCAGAATCTCCATGATGAAGATATACAAAGGATCATGATCTCCATGAAAGCTAAAGATATACAATATATCAAGATCTCCATAATGGCTGAAGATATCTGACATACACTGGAATCAAGTCACGAGAGCTAAAATCTCATGATCATTGGCACGATCAAGGAGGTAGCATATATGAAATGCCACCAATATGGAAGGTCTTATAGACAATCTATTATGAGTACATGTCCTACTATGTGAATAGAGGTGTTGAGGTCGAACATAGTAGTCCATCGCCTGATTACCGTTCTTTGATGTATACCGTTAACAAACGTGAGATCACCCACCGATAATGAAAATGGGAATCAAGGTACTAGAGTGAAAACTAACAAGTGTGAATAGAGGTGTTGAGGTTGAACACTTGAGGGAATCCATCTATCAGGGGACATTGATGTATTCCCAAAATTGTCGATGGTGAGAGAACCTGCTACTGATGACTGCAAGTCTCAAGGCACTCAAAATGACTCTAGATTCCTATCCCAGAATAAATGATCTAAAGTTGACGGGATGAAATCCCCTGGAAGGAGGGAATTAAGGCATCCCTCATCATCCAACATGAGGTACTCAGCAAAGCTGTATAATGTGGAAGAACTCGATCATAATGTGCACAAACCAGTATTAGTACCAGGAATGGCCGAGTTCCCTTGTAAGCTTTGTAAGGGGGACCACCTTCTTAAGGAGTGTCCCAGTCTCTCCCGTGTACAAGAAGAGTGGTCTAAAAGGTCCAAAATGTCTGTGTCATCAACCTCTGATCATCATGTTGACGATACTCCCTCAACCAGTGAACCATTGGTAAAAGTTCGTAAGGATAAAGTCTTGTATCCTTGTTTGATATGCAAGGCTATGCATCATACTTTTCTTTGTCCAAGCATGGATGAAGCTTCACGTTGGTTGGAAAATATTACTGATCATCAACAGGTGATTCCAACAATATATAGTAAGTTATCCCTCGATTCCTCGCTGGTTGACCAAGTGATCAATTTAGTTTCGCCTATAATTGATCCCACTCTTCTTTTGGAGAGTGAAGTGGTCGAGTTGATGTCATTTCCACTAGATCCTGCTCTTTCATCAGAGAGTGTTAAGACTGAAGTAGTATCTTTGCCCAAATATTCATCTTGTTCTTCTCTTCTAGTAGAGAATGAATTGAAACCTGCCGAAGTTTTCATGCTTCATTCTGATTGTTCTCGATAAGAGGAAATTTTGTCTGTTTCGACAGAACTGTCTCCAAGTAGTGAGGTTATTTACTTTGACTGGAGTAACCTAACAGAGTCTCGTCTTCATTCGAGTGTTCCTTTCCAGATAGTTATGAACGTTACTGCTAGGCGGATACTTCACACTATTATTGAAAAAGGGGATTTTGTTAGTATTCTATCCTTAACTACTTGGAAAGCTTTAGGTTCACCTCATCTTGTACCATCCACCGATCAGATACTGGATTTTAATCGAAGACCCACTGCATATTTAGGGACCCTTCCTTTTTTACCTATTACATTAGGAGGAAAAACTGTCTGTATTGATGTTATGGTGGTCCAAGGTACTTTAGATTTCAAACTGCTCCTTGGACGTGATTATGTTTATGCCATGAAGGCTGTTGTGTCCACACTCTTTAGAGTTATGCATTTTCCCCATGATGGGAATATTGTGACCATTGATCAGCTTTCTTTTGTTACACCTGACCATCGCATTACTCCTAGTAATCAGACTGCCCTGAATGTGCCACATGTCCTTGTGGCTCTTTCCCCTTCTAGTTAGCTTCTTCCCATCATAGGTAAAATGGGGGGAATGGCTCTAGTCTATGGACATCATTATGGAGCTAAGCTGCTAGCTTTTATGAAATAGGGGAAACCTACCAACCTATGGATATCATGTTGGGTAGGAGCATGTTGGAGAGCATAGTTTACTTTTGGTTTCAAGCTCGTTAAAAAATAAAACCACTCCTTAAGCATAGTTTACCTTTTGGTTTCAAGCTTGCATAAAAATGAAACCATATCTTGAGAAAAGTTCCCATTCTGCGTCAAGCTCGTTAAAAAATGAAACAGATGCCTTTGAGCAAAGTTCCCATTCTATGTCAAGCTCGTTAAAAAATGAAATGGATCTCCTCAAGCATAATTTACCTTTTGGTTTCAAGCTTGCATAAAAATGAAATCATTCTTGAGCATAGTTCATTTTCTATTTCAAACTCGTTAAAAAATGAAGTAGGTTTCCTTAAGCATAGTTTACCTTTTGGTTTCAAGCTTGCATAAAAATGAAACCATGTTCCAATAATAGTTACCTTCTATTTCAAGCTTGTGTAAAAATGAAACAGATCCCCTTCCCTTGAGTCGATTCTTCACTTTAGTGTTAGAACTTGAACCTTCTTTTCACCTGCTTGATTCTCGTTCTTCCTACCCCACTGGTGAACATTTTCACATTATTAACTAGGTTTTTAGGTTGGGTATGTGTTAAGTCATGAATTTGTTTTCACTAGTGGAAAATGAGAGATTAGTGACCAAAAAAATGACCAAAATCCGCATATCAATGACCACTTTTGGTTTGGCGATCATTGGTGGCTAATTTGCGGTCTTTTATTACATGACCAAAATTGGTCATTTTTATTTTGGTCATTTATAGCTTGTTGGTTGGTCATTAATTTGGTCATATATTTGGTCATTAATTTGGTCATATATTTGAATCAATGACCAAATATATGACCACATTTGTAACCAAATTAATGACCACATGACAAGCTAGAATATAACCAAATTTGGTCACGTAATAAAAGACCATAAATTAGCCACCAAAACTAATTTTTGGTCATTGATATGCGAATTTTGGTCATTTTTATGGTCATTTATATCTCATTGTTTGGCCGCATATCTCTCAATTATTGGTCATTTTATTTGTAAATTTTGGTCATTAATCTCATTTACTGCTCACTAATTTAGTCATTTTTAGTTGCTTTATGTATGGTCATTATATTTTAGTAGTTTTAATGTTGTCCATTATTAATCAATATAAATTTTTAATTTGATATTACATTTAAATTAAAAAAAAATCATACATTTATTATCATCTAATACACATGCGAATTATGCAATGTCACATTATAATTAATTACAACACTTGTAAATAATATCTAATACACATGTAAATCATGCAATGTCACATTAATTAGTTAATAATTACAACATTGGTACATAATATAAAGTACAACCATATATATAAGTTTTAAACCACAAATTATATTATATGAAATGTCAAAAGTATTACAATAAATATGAGTTTTCTCAAAAACACATTAATTTCCATATAACTTTACAGGAAAATCATCACTTTTCAAAATATTACAATGGCTAAACCATCATACTTGCACTTGGTTGCAAAACCATATTTAGATCCCACATCAACAGCTTCAAAACCATACTTAGATCCCACGTCATCAGCTTCAAAACCACACTTAACAGCTTGAAAGACTCAACATCAGGGTCTTCATACTGAATGACAAATCCTTAGTAGCGGGCTCTTCATACTCAATGGCCCACTTATAAGTTAAGCTCACTCCTACAAAATCCAATAAAAAAATATCACTTGTAAAATAGAAAAACAATGAACTGTAAATTAGAAAAACAATGAAGCAAATTATTCATCTTGTTCAGAACTAAATCTCTCGATCATGAATCTATCTTCAAACCCAAGTTGGTTCAAACTTGAACCTTCACGTTCCTCTGTTGGAAAAGAGATTCGTGAGCTCAATTGGAAATTCCTTGGGATGGTTTATTTGGTATTATAGAAACAAGAGTCTTCATTACTCACAAGTATGCATGAAGTGGGGCTTGAACAAAAGTTACATGACATAATAATCCTAAATTATCGAGACTTGGACAACTACTATATTATGATAACAGAACATCTAGATACATGTCTTGCTAGGGTATGAAACATCAAACAAAAAAGGCCAAAAAATGTACAACGTGAGCAAACCCGAAGGACAAGAAAACCGAACTCAAAAAATATGCAGCATCTAAAAAGACAAAAAAAAGAATAACCAACTAGCATTGACGCACCTGAGAGAAGAAAGCAAGTTGTAACCTCAGCTTCGTCTTTATAGGCTGATATCAAGGTTTCAAGAAGTCAAATCTTGTAGAGAGCCTATAAGCAGCATACATAAAGACTTGTATAGAATAGCATCAAAGAGAGGAATCCTGATCTCTGGCTGAGATCGTTAATCCAAAAGAGGATCCCCATCATCTTCATTTCTTTTGGGTCAAGCTCCTAGTCACTGGTACATGCTACATCAAAGCAGGCATCCAATGATCACGATTGAACCCTTGTTTAGAGCTAGCAACAAGGATTACAGATTTGCCTTGGGAATCAACTTGGAAAGCTTTGTTTACCCTGGGATTTAGATAAAGATTGAACCCTTTCTCAGAGCCAGCAAGGATTACAGATGTGCCTTCAGAATTGACTTGGAAAGCTTTCAGTGGATATCATATTTGGATTTTAACGTGTTTCCACTGGAATTTAGTATTTACATTTTTATTGCCAGCACTTCCATTTCATCTTTTATTGTTCATGATGATAACAATGTAACGAGGAAAGATCAAGGGCCAAGTCCTGAAAAATAGCCACGTAGAATATCTGTCAAAGGTCGTGAGATGGATTTGTAATCTTGTATATAGTGTGCTAATAAAATACTCCTGTAACTGTGCTAATGAAATATTCCTGTAACTTCAACAAGACCCAAAACCAATGTACTTGGTTTCAGGGGACTTGGTTTTGTCAAAGGTACACATGTATATAAAAAAATTAAAATTAAAAAGCATGCCAACTGCTTCACTGAAATTTTGAAGAAGCATACAATGATTAGAAAAACATTGACCAGTGAACTTGATCATTATCATTTGAAAATTAAAAATGACATTAGTAGGTCTCAACTCTAGAGTCTTCCAAAAAATTTAAAAACATGCACATTGCTTCCCTGAAATTTCAAAGAAGCATATCCATTGATTAGAAAAACATTGAATAGTGAACTTGATCATTATCATTTAAAAATTGACATTAATAGGTCTCAACTCTTGAATCTTAAAAAGTTCAATTAAATTTCATACTACATTCAGTACATTTCACCGTCTCTTTGTCCACAGCAATAAAACCCCTTCACTACTCAAAATGAAATGGTAAAAATGACGGTGATTTAATGTTTTGAGTGAACGTGTGAGGTAAATGAAGGATTAGAATTTTGGGCAACCCTATCATTGTATTTTTTGGAACTTTTTCAAAAGTAAAAACAAAAAGTTTTTTTGAAGAGTAGACCCCTGGAGCACCAAAAATTAGAATTGGGGTACCCATTTTCAGCTGTCATCCCCATTACCTGCTAGGAAGAAGACAGTTCTTCAGTAAAGAAACCTGGTTCATTTGGGTTCATGAGATGAAATCCCCATCATCAAATCCTGTATGGGAGACTAGAACCTGGAACAGGTTTGAGCATCCTTACCCCAGATGCAGTTACCCGGGCAACTTGCAACACAACATATATATAATTTTGTAAACTCAATTGTTTTGAAACAGGTTCATCTTATTTTTAATATAATAACAACGTTACTAGCAAGACTGAATTTTAATCAAAATTAAAACATATATACCACCCAACACAATCGTCAAGAAATGTGTCACCTGTGAATGGAACTTCAATGTCAGTTCTAATATAATAAACTGACAATAAATATATAATACAAATATAGGGTCAGCCATTAAAGCAAGAAAGTCATATGAGAAAAAAGTAGAAAATTATAAATAGAAGTCCAAATGCAAGTCCAGCCAAAACGGCCATGTGTGCCTAGACGTACTTTATATATTTGATTTGAATAGAAGAACAAGTCTGATACAATATGGATATCTGACAAACAGGCATGGAGATTCAAGAATTTAAAAGAAGCCCCTTTGACCACAATAACTTGGTAAGAAATTTAAAAAATATAAACAAGTTATATAATGTAGGTAAAACACAGTGCTAAGTATCAATTGTTAAACAGGAAAACATGTTCAGTTATTTTTTCATACTTAAATAATAACACAATGAAATTTCCAATTGGTTGGGGGAAATGGTAAAACAATAATCGAACATCAACATTTACTAAATAAATGTCGTCAAACAGCCATGCACTAAAAATAGTGATTAAGCATAATGGCGAATTGAAATATTCAGGTGTTAGCCAATGGAGCAAGAAAAACATAGAGGCAAGTTTTGATGAAGGGGAAGACACCTAGAGAATTTCTAGATGGGTTCAGACGTTTCTGAAAAACAAAAGAACTTGTAGAACAAAACTATGTAGCATATTTGGAAATAGACAAATAAAATCAATAAAATAATAAGTGGAAATGGGAAAGGACAAAACATTATGTCATATATGCCAATAAAACATGAAATTTCCACAAATCAACCTGCCACCTTAATTCCATAAGAAAATATGTTGCTTACTGCACCACAGGAATGAAGTATCTAAGAGTCCTTCATACTATAATTTGCCGTGTATTTTATTCCATAAGAGATGCACTGCCATTAATGTTTCTGATACACTTCTCTTCCCATGAAATTAAGTGGAGTTAGTGAGATGATCTCTATATGATTGTACACTGTGAGCATTGGAAAACATATCAATCAGATCATATTTCCTTAGCAGATCGTAATCTGAATGACAACTTGAAAAGAAATAGATTATTCCCTTTACAACAAGTCACTAATCCATTTTGTCTCCTCTTACTTCAGACTTTAATATCAAAGTATTCTTATTTGGAAGTCTAGGCCAGAAATGGATAGACACGAGCATTCTGAGGAAAAGACTGATACAAATACATTAAACTCAACAGCTTGGCAGTTGCCTGGAAAGTACTGAGATCGTTTTTTTTATTCTGCATGGATAGACAGTGATTTCAGCGATATACTTAACCATACAAGAACTACTATATTTAATTCGGTAGAACCAAGTTGAGATAAATCAGAACCTGACATGTATTTTATGTAAAATAGACAAACCAAAATAGCTAATCAGGATAGAAGCTTGGGGTTTTGTTGTATGCTGTCTGAGTTGACTATGTATTACATGCTCAAGAAATGATGAATAGCAAGCAACAATTTAAAATAGGGCCCATTGAGACAATGCTTGGTCAAGCACGCGTTCTCTTCGGCTGCTTTCCATTGTCTCTTAACTGCTCGTCCTCGATGCAGATGTATGAAACCTAAGAATTTGTTTTCCCCATCAAGGCCAGCCTATGATTAACTTTAAACATACTCCTCTTCTAAATATTTAATCTCAAACAACAAGAATAAAGGACAATGGAATTGGCCAGATAGATATACCAAGCTAGAACAGGCCCTTTTAATTAATCTTCCCCAAAAAATCATAGAATCAGATCAATTACTTACCACTGCTTCTGTCCTGAATCTACAGACAGGAACTGAAATCTCCTCAGTGAATCCTCAGGTGTGCCCTTCATCGATGCATTTCGAATACCAAATATCCTTTTGGGTTTAGATGTAGCTGGTGTTGAACTGCGCTGTGCACTTGAAGAGCGAAGACTCCTGGGAACAAATCTACTTGTTAGCGAGCGGGAGCGTTCACTATTATCAGCTGCTAAAGTTGGTCTGCTTGAAGCAACTTCCCTCCTGGATGAACTCCCGGTTCGTGTGAAGGAGGAACTCCCACGGTCAGTATCATGGCCCTATCAATTCATAGAAAGAGATCAGTTCAGCTCTTCATTACATTTTAGGTTATTTCAACGAACTTGGACAACCTTCTGTTGGTCTTGTTTAGCATTTGAACTTCCAATTGAAATCTTAAACCATGGAAATAAAAAAGTCATACAAGTCATAAAAACATATTCCAAATGTTAAGCTGGAAAAAAAGTCATACAAGTTTGAATCTTCCTCAGAAATCTCACTTACTTCTTTTGACGTTGAAGGGATATCCAGACCTAAATTCTTGTTTCTGTATTGATCTGCTAAGACATTATTGTGAATATTACCATTACCCCCATTAGATCTCCGATGAGATCCTTCACCTATTCCAGCCTTCCGCTCACTGCCATCCTGCCCAGCTACAAAACAAGCAATTTTATAAGAACCATACAAGTTCTCCCAGTATGTGGCATGACGTGGAATCAAAATACTGCATACATCATGTTGCTAGCCACAATATTGGCAAGCATGAAGTTATGAACAATACACAGCTGTAACATGAGCAATATCTGAATTTGTATTATAATGATATATAGGTCAACGTGGTAGACACTAACCAATAGCCATATAACAAGGCCTTCAAATAGTTCAATAAAGGGCTTAATAGAGTTGTCTATATTTAAATCTTTACTCCAAAGTATGATGAAAAGAAGAAGATTTTGAGGAAGCATTCTTAGTTTATATCTTCCAAGATCTACCCTAAAACCACCTCAAAAAGAAACTCAGAAATTATTTATACAGATTCTAGTTGGTAAGGCTATTGACACCAATGATGATAATTAAAATTTTAAAGTCGTATGTTGTGTTAATGGGTACATCTGCGGAGGAGGTCTGAAACATTTTTAAGTATTTTGAACGCAGAAACAGAGGGTATCTGGCATGGAGATGCCACTGAAACATTTCTGTGCCATATCCAGATTTTGGAAAAGCTATAGGAGAAACTAGAAAAGGGGATCCTGCACTTCACCCAAATTTGTGAAGTGTTTCACGAAAATGGAACCATTTTACCTCCGTAATGCCACTAAAACAAAACAAAGTCATTCCTGTCACAAAATTAAAATCTCTATTGAATCCCATGCCTCTCAAAATGCAGTTTCTGAATTCAGAGAGTGACAGTAAATTCAAATGCTTGTAAAGTAAGGAATGCCACAACAAACTAAGATGGAATACATGTCTCCAATTCTGTAGAAAACTAATTCTATATAAATATCATAAGATATACTTCACTTATAAGACATCTGAAATTTTAGTACAAACAAAAAATTCCATGGCTAATAACATTTATGCATGAAGCCCAACTAGCTCATGAGAGCAAGAAATACAAAACACATCACTAACTTTGAAAAAGTGCCTCTATCCATTCATGTGCATGTCCATATAAATGTATAATAGATAAAGTTATAAACATATAAGAACCTGAGTGCGGAGTTTGAATTCTGCAGCAAGCTCTTCTAATGGGATACACTTGCGCTTCTGCATGGTCCACAAAAAAATTGTCAGATGGGATCCCAGGATAAGAAGAAAAAATTCTGGAATTCAAATCTCTTCTATACTCTAACCAACCATTGGCACAACATAAATCCAATGTTCTAATCAATATCTCCATTCAATTGCAGGACTATGCATTGCTGGGCTAGATTAGCAAAGCTGCCAGGTTTTCCTGTGTAAGACAATCTATGTCAAAAATATCAGGTTTCAATTATACTTCTCCCTCAAGAGAACTTTGCAAATGTATTGTGACTCAATTTGCGCAGACAAAGCAATTTCACAATTTTAAGCCTCTTCAGTTATTATTTGGAATTTGGAGAAGAGGTTTGAGTCAGACAATGGTTTTAGAGATATTTCACAACTTGAAGCGTGTCCCTAGTTACCAATGAATTTTCCATGTTACTACAGTCCAAAATAATAGAAAACAATAAAATTAGCAAGGTCCTTGAGATGAGGAGGGCCCAAGGGTACTGAACCTGTAAGCTCTTCAGACAAGTCCACGTCTATTTCACATCTACGGCCAAAGAGATCTATGAAGAATAAAACAAATACTGAAAGTACTCCAAAAAATTGCAATCCTTTCTCTGACGATTCAACTTTAAAGAACCAAACAGCAGACTTCAAAGATAGTGGGAAATTCTGGACATTAACCTTGCCAACACTTGTTTCCTCTACCAAACCCTAGATCATCGTCTTCAGGATTGCCCCTTAAGGACCTAAGTTGAACCCCACCATACTCTCCCCACACAAACCCTCCAACGCCATTTAGGTACTCAGTCCAATGATATAGAGGGAGGATGGTCATAAGTGTGAAGATGTGTATCAATTATTCTTTGCATCAAAATAGCCTCCCCCTACATACCCATTCAAACAGGGCAAGTGTAAGCAATCTGGGATGCGGG